>JAJGOT010000267.1:992500-1182411 GCA_022457155.1 Cladopsammia gracilis | reverse complement strand
GTTATTTATTTGTTTTTTGAGTATAACAAATTAAAAAAGCTTTTTCAGAAATAGCCGTGCAGAAACCGCGCGAAAACATTAACATTCGCTTGCTGTTTAGGCGCTTGCTATCAAAACCACTAGAGTATGGTACAACGACCTTTTGAAATTTGAACTCGAGGTGACTAACACGTGATAACCATTTTATCGACCATATATATATTTATATATATATATTATATATATATATATATATATATATATATTATATATTTATATATATATTATATATATAATTTATGTAAACAATGTGCCCTCCCGGTTGTTACCATAATGGCTTTATGGTAACTCCTGAATTTGGGCACAGGATGTACGGTTATATATATATGAGTGTATTATGTATAGAAACTGCGGTGTATCTTTCGTTAACGCGAGTGAACAACCAACAATTAAAGTTAACGAACACCTTTATTTCAGCTGTTAGTCCTGTAAACTAGCATTTTCTCGTAACAAACATCTGTCAATAGACTTTAACTATTTGGGTTGAATTTGCTGTGGTTTGCTCCCCGGCATGAAATAATTCGTTTTATATCTTCTTTTTTAGGTTTAAACAAGCACGTTTGAATATTGGTAATTTCAGCAGAGTTTCGATAAAAAAAAGCGCCTTTAAGAATTACACATAAGAATAATTTTGGCCTTGATTTTAGAACAGATTTCAGAACAGCTGAGCATCCGAAATGACCCTCTCTGATATTGTTTTATTGTCGCACGAAACTTGACATACAATTAAGTAACAATGCGTGTAAGAACTAGGCAATGCAATTATTCCCCGGTATTTCGCTTTCCCCACATAAGATTGTTTAGGTTTTTCTTACTGAGAATACATCAACCTATGGACAACATGTTTTGTTAAATAAAATGTACTGGAACTTTATTTTAAAGAGATGTTTCTTTTGTTCTACAAGATTTCATCCAATCGTGAAACTCCAAAACAATGGCATAGAAAGGCTTCTAATTTTACATGTTTCCTTCATAGAATTTTGGTTGCATTAAAACTCAAATGGTTTTCACTAAAAGGGAATCAATTAGTAAACTAGAGAGTAATAAATGCACTACCTGGTAAAGTGATAGTAGATTTTCACGTTTTAGCCAATGAGGTGGACGGTTTCAACAATATCACAATTAACACCTTTCTGCATTCCTTGCCGTTTCACCCATAAATGTAACAACAAAGTTAACATAAATGTAATATTCACTATAAATGTAATAAAATCAACCATAAATGTAATACCAACCATAAATGTAATAAGAATTAACCATAAATGTAATAAATGACTGACCATAAATTTAATCAACTTTTTAACCATAAATGTCTTACTCACCATAAATGTAATACATTTTAACCACAAATGTAATCCTGGGATCAATTCAATAAAACTTTTACAAGTGTAATTTACAAGTGTAGCCATTGTTTCAGAGGTTGAAAACAATAGCTACTGACAATTGTTAATTACGCTTGTAAAAGTTTTATTGAATTGACCCCTGGATACCAATAAAAATTGCGATTTTTAAAGACCGTTTAAATGGTTGGTGTACACGCAAATTCAAAAGAATAGCTTCTAAGTATATAAAAAGATTGCCGAGAGTAAAGCCCGGTTTCCATATGATCGCTACGATCGCTGCGATCGTTGCGATCGCTGCGATCGCTGAAAAAAATAGTTCAGCGATCGCAGCGATTGATGGTTTCCATATGATCGCTGCGATCGCTACGATTGCTGAGAAAGTGATTGAAGATCGAGGGGACCTGGGTCTGATAACATCGTTTCGCCTCATTCTTGAAATTCAACATAGCGGCTGTGAATTGTTTTTAAAGTTTGTTATAAAGACAGTCGTATCTTTGCACTTCTTCCATAAAAAGGGCCGAATCGCACCCTTTTAGTGAGCGTACGCAGTGCATCTTGGTATTTTTGCTGTCGCTGTGATCGCTGCGATCGCTGCGATCGCTGGAGAGTGGTTTCCATATGATCGCTACGATCGCCACGATCGCTGAGATAGAATCACAGCGATCGCAGCGATCGTTGTCGCTGCGATCGCTGTGATCGCTACGATCGCTGGAGAGTGGTTTCCATATGATTGCTACGATCGCTGAACTTTTTTTTCAGCGATCGTAGCGATCATAGGGAAACCGGGCTTAAGCATCAACAGGGACACATGTCTTGGTTGGCAAAGTATGAGGAAAATGGCCCTTATCGTAGTTGAGCACGCCACGCCAACATATCAGCGGTTTCTCACTTTCTTGACCCTATAGCCTCGTTTTGATGTTTACGAGAACCTCTGACGACGATGAGCGTAAACATCAAAACGAGACTATAGGGTCAAGAAAGCGAGAAACCGCTGATGTGTTGGCGTGGCGTACTCATCTACGATAAGGGCCATTGTAAAGGGCTACGAGAAAAGTAATGGACTTGTGTTAGCGTTAAAAGAGAACATTTAAACAGCAAAAACTGGATAAACGCTTGGATCAATTTCCTGCATGTTTGCTGGAGTAGGTACGTGGGTACAGACGAAATATATCGTTTGGAAAAAGGGGAAGAAAAACTTACAGATGGTAGTTATTACATAAATGACTGTCTTTGAGCAAAGTTGCTATCTGAGTATTGTGTGTGTTCGGTGTTGTTTTGTATTACTGGGTTTTCAAGTCTTGTTGAGGTTTGGTGCAATAATGTTGTTGGTTACGGAACATGTCATCGTTTCGTAAACGTCCAGGAAACTGCGTTATCGTTGTGTTGTTATACTTAACGGGTAAATCAAGTCCTTAAGGCTGGTTCTCATATAATCGTTCCGGTCGCCCTGGTCGCTCGAGTCGTTTCAAAAGTTTTTTTACAAACGACTCAGACGATCGGGACGACTCAAGCGATATAGGTATTCTCATATGATCGTTCCAGTCGTCCCGAACGTCAATATGGCGGTCGTAAACTGGATCCGACAACATGTTTTGGGCGCGAGAATCGTAAAAATAAGATTGGCTGCTGTTAAAGCAGAGTTAAACTCCGAAGTTGTCGCCATTTTGGAACTGTTAGAGCTATGAATACTGGGAAATAATAGTGCATTCTGGGGTGCATTTGGGTCGCTTCGATTGCCTCAGTCGTCCCGGTCGCCTGAGAGTAGTTCTCGTATGATCGTCCCTGACTTTTCACGATCGTCCCAGTCGTTCGGATAGAAAAATATCTAGAAAATATCCGTTTATAGGGTGACCGTTTTCGTCGTTTACATGACCAGCCGCATGGCTTAGAAACGGGCGCCATATTGGACTCTACAGCATTTAAGGTTGTCACTCCAATGAATAAATCTATTGTTTCACGATCAGACAAGAGTACACCGTTGACAGGCGGAAACCATGGATGTGATAAGTCGGGTTCGAATCACGCAACAGTGATGGCTCAAACGGACAAGAGGAGCTAATATTTCCGACATGTCCTTATTGACGTTCTATTTAACATCTTTGCAAAAATAATTTAAATAGTTATTATGCTGAAACCTTGCTTAAACTTGGTTTCGAAGCTATAGAATATCTGATGATAATCGGGTATCGGTTAACAATCCACGTTCGACGACAATAAACTGCGTACGACCAAATGTTTCGTTTTAATAATATTTAATCTAAACAAAGAAAAACATGCGAAGGATTCACAGAAACCAGCAAGCTCATCTAGCATGACGATCGAAGGCGACACACCCGATCAATTTTCTTAACAGGCGAAAAACCCGAGAAAAGGACTGCCATGCGGTGTTAGAAAAACCCACTGGGGTCAGAGTCTGCTCACAAAGCAAAGGCGACGCACCCGATTGCTCGTTTTCACCGGCGACACACCAGCCACAACATGTGAACCAACTCTGCCTACTTTTGTTTGAAATTAATCGGAAACCAGGCCAATTCAAGAGAAAAGTGATCCACTGAGAAATAACGCAATTTATTCGCTTGAATTTGGTCGCACACAGTTCGTGGAATTAGTGTATTTACTCCCGGCGTAGTCAATCGATAAAAATCGATATCGGAAAATCAATCGATAAATCGATAGCTATCGATAAATTGATGTTAAACGATATCGATTTTATCGATCAATCGATAAAATTCGATACTCACACGCCGACGAAGTGTTAATTTTATCGATTGTATCGATTGTATCGATTTTATCGGATTCATCGATCGCTATAGAATCGATAAAAAATTATCCTGTTTCCGTTGAGGGAGCGTTTGATTGTGACTCTTCAAATGAAGATTTTAAAGGCGGCAATGAAATTATTTGTTGACAAGCACTGTACAAGAGAACAAAGAGACTGCATCATGAATTCTTTCTGATTTTATTGTTCCATAACTAACGTAAATTATTTTTCCTTTTCCGCGGGCTTCTCGGCTTCTCGGCTGTCTAAATTTGCCCTTTTTCCTTTATCCGGTGGTTTTGAAACCACGTTTTAACCTAAGAAACATAAAGAATACGAAGTGATCAATATAAGGAATGATTCGAAAGTATTTGCATAACTAGCCTCCTACGCAGACACCTCTTTGTGCTCGTTACGCAAACGTCCTTTGGACTCGTCACGCGTGACGAGCCGTAAGAACGTCTGCGTAGAAGGCTATCACGCGATCAGATCATACTGGCCTGCGTAGGAGGTTTAAGTAGTTATCGATAAAATTATCATCAATAATATTCGATGAAATAAAATAAATACACCTTTTTTAATGAAAGGATTATACAAAGAGTTGTAAACTCGTTAGTCTTACTTGTCTTGCTTCCAAGTCGAGCGTCTGGGCCAATTTCTCCGTTAGCTCTGGGCTTGCATGGCCATTAGTTGCTTCAAAGGCTTGCTTCAAACCAGACAACTGGTACTCTTTAAATAGCACTCTTTTTTTAGGGTTGGATGATGTCGAGCCTGGAGTTTCATTTGACTTTCGTTTTCCTGGCAACAAGATAAATCTTAGTTCAGTTTTGACGACCTGATCTTCACAAAGGCGTGGCCTTTATTATGTATCCTTCTTCCGGGCCATATTTTTGAATTACATAGAACTTAAAACCACGTACCTTTTTTAAAGGCGATCAGCTGCTCCTGGCTGCTCGTATCCTTTAAGAATTTATCCATTTTTTGCCATAAAAATGTTCCCTGGCCCTTTGGAAGCTCTGGTGGCGGCATTCTCAGCGCATCAGAGAGTGTAGATTGCTTCCGACCGAGTACTTCGGCGGCAAACAATGCCTGGCTCACGCCGTTCTTGTGAAGCCAAACATTTATGTCATTGGCTATAGCATTTGGCGGTCTTGTCGTTGTGATGCTTTGGTTTTCTAGAAATTAATGGAAAGATTACGGAATAGTGATTCCCTTAGAGGGGCTATGTCAGTGTCAGTGTTTCTTTTAAAAGCCAAAATAGTTATTTATATCAGTAGAAACCCAAAAATAATGGTCCAGGTTTAATTAAAATTATTATTCTAGTACTCAAAGGGTAAAGGCTGCAGATGGCCAGGATGGAAATGGATTGGGCCCGATTGGGCTAATTTTTTCAAGTTTATCGCTTCTGCCTTGGAAAACTTGATAAAACTCTGGTTATCCGGGCTTATCCACGTCGCTTTGTGTAAAACGTTTCGATAATACCCACCTTCGCTATTCTGAGGCGCGGAAGATTCGTCTGCTCCTGTGGCTTCGCGCGTTTCTTCTCCTGGGCACTCTGTGATATCCCCCCCTCTTTTTAACACGAATTCCGTCAAGGCATTTCTATCCCCCTTATTTACAGTTACTGTGAATTTAACCGAAGTCATTGCGAGCGAAGGGAGAATGGTTTGCTCAATTGGGACCGCAGAACCAAATGAGAGTAGGTTGAAAGTCCAGGTATCCCGGTGTGTCGGCAGAAAGTACTCTTTTGTTTTTTGACGCCTTGGTGCCGGCTATTGATGTCAAGATAGTGACAAATTCTTGACATTATAACTTGTACCGAATATTCAGAATATTTGAAATTGCATTGAACCTAGGGCCATTCGTTCAGTCATTAATTCGAACCTTTAGTGTTGGTTTGGTTGCTTTACGCAAAACCATTCCATGTCGAGATCAAAATCAATTGGAGCCGAAGCCCCGGCCAAGGAAGCTTATGAAGAGTCTTCTACAAGAGCAACATTACACTTCGAAGCGATTTTGAAGGGTTACCACGAGTGCCATTTCAGTGTCTCGAATGGAGATCAATTTGAAATTCGTCGTAAGATTGGAGAAAAAGGGCGAGCCTTTGAAGTTTTAAGCGCTGATGGGCGGTTAGGACACCTACAAAAAGAGCTAGTACCTATACTTTGGAATTTGGATAGATCTGTTGTGCTTAAATGGTAAATATACCCGTGTATTTTGATGTCTTGGGTTAAAATTGCCAGGAATTTAGTTCAACCGTAAATAGCTCTGTATGTTTTTTCTTTTGCAGCATTGTTATTGGAAGCCCCTTTGCAGATCCTGGAGGAAGATGGCGTAGAGGAGGTGGGATCAATTTGCCTATCAAAGTGGTTGCCAGTGCCATGAACAGTACTCGGTTAAACGTTCTCAAAGTAGAGCTGGATGCCTTGGAATTTTACTGCGAGGAAATAACGCCTATACATTAACTCAAGTCGCCGTTGTAATCCTGCAGTAAATCGTGGAAACATTTTTTTACCCGGTTTTATATATGCCAAATAAGGAATGTCGAAACAAACTTTAATTTTTACCTTTACGTTCTTACGTGAGGAGACTCGCTTTTTAACACTTGGACGTGTGTAGGTTTTAGATGTGTGAGCAACAAAGCCATAAAAGACATAAAAGTGTGTTAAAATAATGAGACAATCAAGCAATCAATAAAAAACCAATCAATCACAAACGAACGTTCTTTTTCTCTTTATTTGCGGTTTCCGGGCAATGGAACAAGAGCCCCTCTTTGCGATTTACACCTCTTATAACAATAGGAATTACCCGTGTGAAAATAGTTGTGATTTACCGCAAAAAAAAGACCCTCCTCTCAAACAAAAACCATCTTTTGACACCCCACTACACCCATGCTCACTAACCTACACCTTTCATGTGTTCTGCCTGAAACCTATCACGTGTAATCTGTTTGAAAAATTTAAGCTCAGTGGAAAGGTGTCAGTTGCGTGGCGATTTCAATGGGTTAAGTAACCCGCTAAAATTATGTATTCGTTCGCCATTGTTGGAGCACTTTTCTGTGTTCTTTTGCATATTTCCTGTTGCAATCAGATTTCCAAAATTTTAAATGAACTGGAAAGTTTGGGTTTTCAGGACAAACTATTGTCGGATGATGATTTCACCGCTTCTGTTCACTGCTGTCCGTGCCAAGCAACCATTACACATTCCGATGGAACCAAGATGGCATGGCTTCTTCGCCGACACAGTGAAACAGACAGACACAAAATACTGTGTGGATGGTCGTTAACAGCTGACTATAAAGTCGTCAAATCTATCCAAAAAAGTTAGTATTCAGTACAGCATCTATGTATGTATGTATATGTACGTTCGTATGTTTGGGTCCACAGGCTGTTCACAGGGGATTTGTCTTCAGGATTTCAAACCAACCATTTGCATTTGTGAATTTCAGATCCGAGAACAAGATAACCTCTTTTTGGAGCTCGACATCTGCTACCACTGCTAAGTATAAAGAAAAAAGCCAATCCACAGTACAAGCGTTATCAGAACATCAAGTGTCTGAGAAAAAAAGGAAAGCCACAGAAATCTTAATTCAGACGGAAAAAATAAACATGGTAAGGGATATTTGTGACACTTTTTAATCGCGAGTCTTAAAAAAATTGGGAAATTATTTGATTTAGCCATTTATCTTTTAATTTCATTTATTTTTAATTCAGGTTGCAGAGCAGGCCATAAAAGAAAGCGAGGCCCACTTCGGACGAAAGTTAGCGGATACTGTGGTCAGTCTCGAAAAAGAGGTCCCAGCTCTAACAAACACTGAAATTGCTATACTTGAAGGTGTCAGCAAAGCAAAGGTGCGAAGGATTGACAAGGATGTCGCAATTCGTACAAGGTTAACAAAAGTAATACATGATTGTTTAGCTAGAAAGCCTATACCTTTAAGCTACGAAGAAGTATATCGTCAATGTGCCGCCGTATCAAACGTGCTTTCTGATCACAAAGAACAAGCAAAGGATTTTACAGTCAAATACGTCACAGTATTGATGGACTTTATGAACTTACATAATCAATACCGTCAAAAGATTAATAATTGGCAAAGTAAACTAGTTGATTTGGAGGTTGAGCTTGAAGAACTACGTACGCAATTGCAAAACAGAGATCTGAACAAACAAGTTCCAGAAGTCGCATTGAAATTGGCTTGCTTAATGAAAACGGATAACAATGAAAACCGACACCCTTTCTTACAAATTCTTAGTGACCTTGTTTGTAACAAAGAAAAGGAAACAAAACGTTGGTCAGATGAAACAAAGTCTCTGTTCGCAGTGATTTTAAATTATGGTGGCCCAGCTCTGGCCAAGATAATAAAAGACCGTTTGGGTGGTCCTCATCTTACAACAATATACAGAACGGCTACAAGTGGCTATACCATTTCAATGGATATGACAGATAGTTCCTTTGCGATGGCGAGGATGTTTTACGACAGGATCGGATATTCTGGACCATTTATTCTTGCAATTGATGCCACAACTGTCGTTGCAACATTGCGTGTTAAAGGAAACAGAATTATTGGCTTTGCAACACAGAATGAAGTTTCGGTGTCAACTGCACAAGACATTATTGATATAGTGAACTCCGCCCCATACGAAAAAGCAAAACTAGCCAATGCATTTGTCTTATCTCCCGTTGTTGAGCGTGTGCCTAGTTTCACTCTCTGTATTAGTCCAGTAGTAAAAGGACAAGACTATCTTTCTGTTAAGCAGTGGATGACTAAAGCATGTGAAAGTGGCTCAGCGCACAATATCGAGGTCTTAGGAATTGGTGCTGATGGAGACTCTAAGTTTAGAAAGCACTATTTTCAAACTCACAAAAGGAATGTTGAAAGACGAGAAACCCAGTTGACTATTGATTATAAAGGATTTGATTTTGCCGCGGATATGTCTTGTACGGTAAATGGCAGGGCATGTAAGACGCTAATGTTCCCAGACTGGCGACATATTCTTAAAAAGTGGCGTAACCAACTTCTAAACGTAAAACGAATTTTACTAATGGGAAAGCACATCGCGCAGATAGAACATTTGATGAAAATGTATCCTGAATTCAAATTAGAGTGCCCCCTGTGGAAAAGCGATGTTTATGTCCGTGATAAACAGAATGTTGATGCTGCAACTAGAGTGCTTAATCCGGATGTTCGTTTTTCCTTAAAAGCCTGGAATGAAAAGGCTTCCATTGCCACCAGAGTGTTTCTGAAGCTTGGGGATAGTATTCATACCGCATTTACGAAAAGAGAACTGTCTGTTCGTGAAAGGGCAAAGTGCGCATGGCTACCGATAACGTTTTTGCGACTCTGGAAAGCTTGGCTAAAGATGGAAGAATACCCTGTTGAAAATTATTTTATAACAGGCCAAACCTATGATGACATAATTTTGGCTGGGCACTGTATTATTATTTCAATGAAACTATTTGCTACACACTACCCAACATTACCTTACGAGCCCTGGATGTTCGGTTCTGATTCTTGCGAGGTTCTCTTCTCAAGTCTCAGGGGCTTTTGTCGAGGGAACCCTAACCTAACCTTGATGGACATGATGGACTTTGCCAGAAGGATCCAAAGACTCAAAGAACTTAATCAACGGCCTTTCTGTGAAACGGTTAACAACAAATGGCCTTCAGATATTGATCACGAACTAATTCTAGGATTACAGTATGCGGAGAAGGAAGCTATTAAGACTGCTGAACTGTTAGGCATGATTGAAAGTCTAGAAAAAGGACACGTGTTGACTAGGACATCAGATGGGGATATTGCGATGTTGAATCCTGATACAGATGTTTATCCTGTTAACTCGGTAGATACACCCGATGAAACAAACATCTTGGAAGTAGAAGATTTACTTAACATCGAAAACGACCTATTGCTTAACGCCATAGATGAAAATCAAAATGAGGTCAGTACAGCTTTGATTAATGTTGCAGTTTCGGCGAGACAAAATTCCGCTGCTGATAAAGTAGAAAACGTGAACGATGATGAGGACGACGACGATGAAGACTCGCCTTCAAATTGTTTTTTCTACAATTCAGCAAAGTGCCGTTACAGAGACAGTACGTTCAAGGCTCCCAAAAAAACAGAATGGCTTGGGTGTGAATTTCCTGGATGCAAAAAGTGGTTTCACCAAGTGTGTCTAGGACTCAAATTCACGACACAACAAGAAAAAGAGTCATATACCTATTATTGCAAGGACCATCCCACAGCATATTACTCCTCTGAAAACAAGGTGGTCACCAGTAAATGTGATAAAAATATGCTAGAGACTGATTCGCCAACCATTAGCAAAAGAGCCCGTGTCTTATCTGGTAACAACAACAGTGGACAAGACTTTAGGACAACTAACCCTAACTACATAGAGCACAATGGAACCTATTTCCATATTTCTGAGTTTTTGTCTATTATGCAAGGGAAAGTTTACATGCCATCCACTTCAAGAAATGCCCGGTGGATGGCGGTCTCTAAGGTTAATTATTATGACAACATTGATAAAATTGCAGCATCAACAAATCAGGAAAATATGCATTACAACGCATATGCCGCTTTCTGGATGGGCGATCAAGGTCTTGTCATAGGGAAGGTAGTTCGAATGCACTGCAGTCCTACTACCAAGAGTGCATACCCAATTCTGCAATGGAAGAAGGACGATCCAAAAAGTAATGTTGTAACATGCTGTGTTAACGTCGCCCCGATAGATGTTACATCAGACAGCTGGAGTTTACAACTCAAACACCGTTTCGTATTCTGTCCGATGAAAGCGCTGCTCGCTCAACTCCGCGTCATCGATCGCGAGCAGGGGCTAGAGGTCGATACAAATGATGTGGTGAAGATAACAAGCATGCTACCGCAACTTCGCGAGGCAGAAAAAAAAAGGAAGGAAGATGAGGTAAAAGAGAAGGAAGAAAGTGTGCGAAAAAGAAAAGAGGGACCTCCAGAGGAGATGAGCGTTGTCCTGTTAAAGGAAGTGTTGAAGGAAATGGGCATAAGTGTGAGGAATAGCTCGACAAAGTCTCAGCTTGTAGAAAAGGTTAAACAGGCACGCGCTGGCCAGCTAGAAGAAACGTCGTCTACAGGTACAACCCGAACTGCATCACACGGGGGCTTCAGTGACTTCAGTGACTACGACGACAAAAGATATGTACAGCCTTGCCTTTATTTGCTGTTCCATGACCCAACGGAAAAACGCCGTGTTTTGTTTATTATCTTGATGTGTATCATATACTCGCTTATTCAGATGTTTTCTGAGTTTTCAAATCATCAGTTACTTTCAATAATTTATCAGTTTTTCTTGTCACTTTACTTTTTATTTTACTTTGTTGCTGAGTTCATCATTCACATTGTTTTACTGATTTATAAAGCAATTCTAAGTCTGTTAATTGATATGATTTTTGCAGCTGCAAGAGTTTCGCTTGTGGAAACTGTACGGAACATTGAAACTTAGTTGCTTCAAGTATTTGAAAGTCGGTGAAGCTAAATGTTACAGTTTTGTTAATGTTCAAGTTAATTTACATGTAAAAACACATGTATGGAATGTCAATAAATGTTGTTATCGTTGGTTTTTAGTGCCTATCACAAGCTATATTGCTTTTTATTTAACGTTAAGATCACGAGCCCGAGGGCGTGTAGATCATTTGTTCATATCTTTCAGCAAAAAATGGCTGGGTAAAAAAGGTCAAAAGAGCATGAGCGTGCGATTGTGTTACATCAGCAAATAAAAGAAAAACAGTGGAATAATCAACCAGGGATCTAAAGCGGATTTCATATACAATACACGCTTGGTATTACTAAAAAGTTTGTGGAAAAGATGCAACAATTTTTATCGATTACGAACAGGGAAGTTGTTATAAGTGTTTCAGCGAGCTCTTTAATACCTTTTGGTGTTTCCGCTTCGTAAAAGGGCACGTTAATTCAGTTTCGATAAAATTCGATATAATCGATAAAATCGATAGCCCTAATTGGAAAATCGATAATTATCGAATACTCACAACGAAATCCTTTATCGATTTTTATCGAATTTCGAAAAAATTAATCGATTTTTATCGATTGTTATCGAATGCTATCGATTATCGATATTATCGATTGACTACGCCGGGATTTACTGATCTCCACTGAAAATTGAAATCCTAATAAATATGGAAAAGGCACTTACCTTCTCGGTCGCTTAGGCAGCATATGTGTAGTGTGGCAACTTCAATCATTTATTTTAAAACCATTATAGAAATAAGCTTGCATGCGCAGTTTTTTTTCGAACGTGAGGGATATAGGTAGATTTCCCGATCGCGCCAAAATTAAAATATTGGCGCGCAAATAAGATAACCCTCAATGTAATCGACTATTTCTTCATTTTCGGAGTCAGAAAGATAACTGGTCTAAGCTAGACCTATCCGTGGTCGTAAATAATCATTTTGTTACCTCATTTTGTTCTGAGAAGAAGAAATGATGTTCACTATGGCCAGATTCAGCAATTCAATGAAGCGAAGGAAGATTGCATAACTGACTGAAAATCAATAAGCAGCCATTGACAGATCATCTTGAGCGATGACACGTTTTGGCTAGCAACCGTCGATCATTTTCTTAATTGGATTAAGCCCATGCGGCTCGTCATGGTGTGGACAGGAGGCCTAAACGCATAAAACTTATGCGTTTATGAACATAAACGTATACGTGTGGACGGGCCTTGAGGCTTTTCAGAAGTAAAACACGTGCCACACAATACCAAAAATATGTTAAGTGACCATGAATTTGTTAGGGGAGCAGGGGTGGCGTAGTGGTGAGAGCACTCGCCTCCCACCAATGTGGCCTGGGTTCGATTCCCGGCCCGGCGTCATATGTGGGTTGAGTTTGTTGTTGGTTCTCGTCTTACTCTGAGAGGTTTTTCTCCGGGTACTTCGGTTTTCTCCTCTTCTCAAAAACCAACATTTCCAAATTCCAATTAGATCTGGGAAAAGTTCTGGGACCCTGTAATTGACTTACCGCTGTTGTAGCACCCCTGCCCAATTAATAGGCGAAGCTAATAAAATAAAATAAAATAAAAATAAGCGGATTTTCATAATTGACTGCAGTTGGTATTGGCAGTTGGAAGCTCGCTACATAGTGATTCAAATGCGGTTGACTTTTCGTTCAGTACAACGTGGAGCCTCTATTTCAAGACATCAAATAACCACATAAAGTAGTTTCAAACTCTATTTGATAGCAATATAATACTGAGTAATAGCCAGTTTATTACATTTATGGTTAAAATGTATTACATTTATGGTGAGTATTACATTTATGGGTGATACAGCCGTTAGGTTACCTTCTCGCGTAGTACTTGTAACTTCAGCAGTTGCTTAGCAGTTGCCGCCTTTGTAATGACTTCAGCAAATGGTATGACATTCTAGTCTTCTCGGATAAGGACGAAAAAACTGTAGGTTCCGTCTCACGGCACTCTCTGATCTGTTCTTGTGGGACGTTAAAGATCCCACATCACTGTTCGAAAAGAGTAGGGGATTTAGACCCCGGTGGTGTGGTCAACCTTGCGGGTTGTGGGATTGGAAGGGATGGCACCTTGCATGGGACCTGAGTCCCGTTCGTGCCTTTCTCTCTGGACTGTATGAGTCCAGAAAAGTTGGATAGACTAGCGCTCGATACGTCGTCAGCTTTTAAATCATTTTACGTTGTCAACTCCGTTATAAGGTGGGAGCCCCCGAAGTAAAAACCAAGAAAAGCCGGATTATCCCGGAGTGCCGGAAAATGGTTCAGAATGTGAAAATGATAATTTTTCTGCAAAATAATAGAATCCAGGCCCACTGGGACGGTACGAAAGTAGTTGGTGATTGCACGACATCGGTATAGTACTTGGTAGAGTCTACATGCTGTAGTATACCTCAGAAGGAGGTTCGCGGACACCTTAATGAGAATATATAACGTAAGAACCAGATTAACTACCCATAACCCTAAGCCTGACTGCTGGTTGGCCTTTAATTAGGTTTAGGGTTAGCAGGTAACACAGTTCAATTTAAACTGAATTGGCGCAAGCAGCTCGATAGTGTTGTAGTCGTGTAGGCTCTCTAACAATCTAGATACTGCCTGAGGTCACAGGTTTGAGCCTTGGCGGGAACTTTAGACTTTCTTTTTCAGTTAAAAATTTTTTGAACATAAAATTCCATGTGTCAAAATTACGTCATGTAACTCTCAATAAGGTGTCGATTCGATCCCCTTCTGAGCTATAGCAGGTGGACTCTACCACAGTATTTTGACTGGCCTGTTCGATTCTGTTCCAGGCCGGGCGCGCAGACATAAAAATTGTGTATCGCGAGTGCTGACGGATGGAGATAGTCTCCCCAGTCTCCCCTCGTTTTCCCGCTCGTTCGCGCCGGTTTTTAGTTACTCCTCGGCCCCACAATCTTAACACTTGGAACACGTTACACTTCAACCGTGTTTCAGACCGGAAAATCTAGAAAGAGTAAGAAAAATACGTTTCTCTAAAAAGAAAGAAACATAAATTTAAGAGGCTTTCTCGAGTAAATTCGAAAGTTTTTTTTTAAGGCGATGATAAACCGGCTGAATTTGTGTCAGTTTTGTTAGACTTCTTTGTTTGGGATGTTTCCTCAGGGTAAGGTCATTAATCCTGCCTAATTTTTTTCTATCAAACTTTTCAGGATCCTGTAACTTGCACATGGCGTTGACAAGGGCCAAGACTGTTGTGTTGTTATGTTCCGTCTTGGTTGTTATGACTTTTGTGATTGTGCAACAGACAGACATTCTAAAGGTGAAACCGAAGCAGAGAAGTGCAGATTTTAAATCACCGAAGGCAGAGCTACAAGATGTTTCGAATAATCAGACGTCGAAGATAACAGGTGTTTGGACTGATACACCAAAGCCCAAGATGAAAAGTGTTCTCATTACACAAAAGCCCAAGGTTAAAGGACTTCAAAACACACCGACGGCAACGATAACAGGATTTGTAACTGATAAACCGAAGCCAAAAGCAAAAGAAATTTTAACGAATACACCGAGGCTTTTGAGAACATCGGAGGCAAAAATAATAGGTGTTTCAAATACGCTGAAGCCAAAGGCAATGTCAACTATCAGCGAAAACAGAAAGAACAACAACAACAACAACAACAACAACAAACCACTGAAGTCAATCGTAACAAGTGTCCCGAATATAACGAAGCCAAAGGCAATGTCAACACCCAGCGAAAACAGAAAGAACAACAACAACAAACCACTGAAGTCAATCGTAACAAGTGTCCCGAATACAACGAAGCCAAAGGCAATGTCAACACCCAGCGAAAGCAGAAAGAACAACAGCAACAACAACAACAACAACAGCAGCAACAACAACAACGGAAACGACAACAAAAATACACTGAAGCCAAACGTAACAAGTGTTTCGAATACAACGAAGCCAAAGGCAATGTCAACACCCAGCGAAAACAATAACAGCAACAACAACAACAACAACAACAACAACAGCAGCAGCAACAACAACGGCAACAAAAATACACTGAAGCCAAACGTAACAAGTGTTTCGAATACAACGAAGCCAAAGGCAATGTCAACACCCAGCGAAAACAACAACAGCAACAACAACAACAACAACAACAACAACAACAGCAGCAGCAACAACAACGGCAACAAAAATACACTGAAGCCAAACGTAACAAGTGTTTCGAATACAACGCAGACAAAGGTAATGTCGAAACACAGCAACAACAAGAGCAGCAGCAGTAGCAAAAACAACAAAGCATCGAAGCCAAACTTAACAAGTGTTTCGAATACACCAAAGCCAAAGATAATGTCAACACTCAGCAACAATAAAAACAACAGCAGCAGAAGTGAAAACAACAAAACACTGAAACCAAACGTGACAAGCATGCCGATTACACCAAAGACAAAGGTAATATCAAAATACAGGAAAAACTCGAAGATATTAGCTCAATAATTCAAAGTCAACTATTGCCTAAAGGGGCTATGTCACCATTTTCAGTGTTACTTTAAAAAGCCAAAGGACGTATTTATATCAGTGAAAACCCAAAAATAAGGGTCCAGTTTTGTTTAAATTAATTCTACTTGAGCTCTATGAGTAAATATTAGTGTCTTGGGCTGCAGATGGCCAGGATGTAAATGGATTGCATGTTGATAAAATTGGGCTAATGCTTTCAAGTGTTCAAGTGTACCGCTTCTGTCTTGGAAAACTCGCAAAACTCTGACTATAGTTTCTTTTCTCTTCAAAAATTCACTTGATATCTTCATTTCAGTGTTCTATAAGTATTTCGTGTACAACAAGGGTACTTTAATAGTCTTAATTTGAAGCAGTTTTGACCCAAAAACCTGAAATCACCATGACATCGCTCCTTTGAAGAAGAACCTCCCATTATCTCATACTAAAGAAGGGATCACTGGGAGATACTCGTAAGAGCTAAGCTCGCGATTCACATTATTGTGAGCTTATGAGCTGTGTTTGGCTTGTCAACATCTTATTTCATCACTTTAAGAAAACAAAAGTTGATTAGGTCTTGGTATGTCCGTTGACCTACTACACATTAAGTTATGGAATATAATTTTTAAAAGCCCCAAAATATAATTGGAAATACTACTGGAAATATTAAATAACCGTGTCTCGACTTCGAATTCAGTTTAATAAAAAAAGTCAGGGGTGGTGGACTGATACAAGATACCATGAGTCTCCCATCAAGGTAGGTGGGGCCATGGAAGCTTTCAAGGGGGGTGGGGTTGTGATTCAGACCAAAAGCATTCAGACCGAAAGCACGCCCTTTGTAGCAGCTTGGGACGACGAGTCAAAAGAAGTGCCAAAGAGAATGGGGGACAGTACCAAAGACGAAATTGATTGATTGGTTGCAGAAATGATTGATTGATTGATTGATTGATTGAGGAGGGTGGAGTGGAGTGGCTGGTGTTTCCTTCCCTTCTTCTCCCCCTCTTATTTGTCTTGTGTCGTTGTTCGATTTTTGCTGCTTCGATTCCGCTTGTTTGGATTCCGGATTCCACTTGTATGGAATCCAAAACTCCATTTTCCAAAACCCTGGATTTAGGGTTCCAGAGGCAGAGAGATTGTGAATTCCGGCTCTTACATGTGCGATCTTTGCCACATCTTTAGCTCATCAACGTTTTATCTTTTATTTTTCAGATGCAGAAATGGTCCTATTCCCTTAAGGAAAAGGTAATAAGTGAAAATGATGCGTATGAACCATTCATGTCTTTACTATTCCATTGCGGGTGCTTGTATGCTCGCTTATGATACCCATGATGTAGTATTTTAGGTAACAATGCGTGTAAGAACTAGGCAGTGCTCTATTGCTCCGCGGCATTTCGCTTTCCCCACATAACATTGTTTAGGTTTTTCTTACTGAGAATACATCAACCTATGGACAACATTTTTTTTAAAATAAAATGTACTGGAACTTTATTTTAGAGTGATGTTTCTTTTGTACTACAAGATTTCATCCAATCGTGAAACTCCAAAACAATGGCTAAGAAAGGCTTCTATTTTTACATCTTTCCCACATAGAATTTTGGTTGCATTAAAACTCAGAACAGTTTTCACTGAAAAGGAATCAATTAGTAAACTGGAGAGAAATAAATGCACTACCTGGTTAAGTTATGGTAGATTTTCACGTTTTAGCCAATGAGGTGGACGGTTTCAACAACATCACAATTAACACCTTTCTGCATTCCCTGCCGTTAGGTTGCCTACTTCTTACTAGGAACATTACTTAATTGCTTGAGAGAGCTCATGAAGGCGTCTGGTTCGGTTTTCCAGCGGTTTACAGCTATCATAAGTCACGTCCTCATGTACGCTGATAGGAGTGACTGTTTCTGTTTTAGCAAACACATAAAAAGATTACAATAGACCATTTTACAGTTGTCTTCTTATTGTCGTGACCTTTGAGTGGAAGTGAGGCTGAAGTTGACCTTGTGACCTTGTGACCTGTTCAGATGTAAATTGAGAAAAGCAATATTAACATACGAAAGGCAAAGAGGTTTGCATCAAAGCAACGTCACCTCCAGCCTCGCTTCCACTCAAAGGCAAGGTCACAAAGCACACAACTGTAAATAGCCCATTTCCGAGTTGCTCTTTCTAAGCCTCCTTTTTAAACCGAGGCCAAGTGAAAACCATTCGTATGAAAATGAGTTTTCTTTCACGTGCAAATAAAACTTATATCCATATGAATGGCTTTGCACTTGGTCTCGGTTTGAAAAGGAGGCTAAGAGCAACTCGGAAATGGACTATTGGACTAAATACCACAGCATACAATGCGCAACTACATACATGTACTCTTTTAACATTTTGTAAAGATGTCCAACCCAACAACCGCCCAAAAAGAATGACTTCAACATTTTATAACAATATCCAATTGCAATCATAAAACAAAAGTAAATTCTGCGGCTCCTAAAATTTCTAGTCATCGGTTTCGTTACCGACAAATATTTTAGCATTTATAAATAAACTCTTTCACTCCCAGAGTCAGTTTTGGAGACATGTAGTGCAGTTCTAACTTTTGGGTCTGTGGACGAAATCCTATGGTGTGACCATTCAAATGGAACCTCTTCAGCAGTACTTTTGCAAGGTACCATTTGTTCTAACTTTTGAGTCTGTTGACAAAATCCTATTTTGTGACCATTCAAACGAAACCTCTTCAGCAATACTTTTGCATAGTACCATTTGTTTTTCAATATTTTACAAAATGAAATTTATGATTAAAAAAAATGTAAAAAGAGGCCGAGCCGTCCACGATTCAGTTGTATAAAAAATACAAATAAAAATACAATTAAAATTCTCTGACTTTGATGCTTTCTTTTTGTTGTTAAAGTAACTTGTTATTATACTTGTTGCAGGAATCAAAGTGGAAAAGATGCAAAAGGCTTATATCAGGCGAAGAAAAACTGAATAAGTCTCGTACCCTATCGAATGACTCAGAAATTCTCGACATCTACAAGCCTAATGAAGATTGCGCGCATGTTTTACAGACTCGATTTGTTCATCCTCCTATTTCAAAAGAAGAAAAGCAGTTACCAATCGCTTTTGGTTTTACTATTTATAAAGGTGCACGTCTGTTTGAGCGAGTTCTTCAAGCTATTTACATGCCTAACAATGTTTACTGCATTCACATTGATAAGAAATCCCTAGAGGTCTTCCGTAAAGCCATACAGTCCATGATACGCTGTCTGCCCAATGTTTTTATCGCAGCAAACAGTATTGACGTTGTCTGGGGACATTTTACTGTACTTCAAGCTCAATACAGTTGCATGGAAGAGCTTTTAAAATCATCGGTGAGATGGAAATATTACATTAGTTTGGTTGGACAGGATTTTCCACTTTACGATAACAAGGAAATTGTAAGAGCATTACAAGGTCTTAACAATTTCAACAACATACAAAGTGAACCAATGCCTAAACAGAATGTGTACCGGACAAAGTTCGTCTTCACATTAAAAAACGGCCGAATTAAAAAAGCAAATAATAAGACGAAGCCACCGCCGCCACACAGTATTTCAATACGTAAAGGATCGACACACATTATCGCCATTAGAGAATTTGTCGAGTTTGTTCTTCACAGCCAGATAGGAAAAGACTTTAATGAATTCTTAAAGGATACTTTTGTACCGGATGAAACGCTGTACTCTTCTTTACAAAGGCATCCGCACGTTCCGGGTGGAATCCAGGGAAACCAACCAATGTGGATACCGCGTGCCTTGTACTGGCTGCTTAAGAAAACCCGCAACATTTGTCGTGGGATCTGGGTACGACAGCTTTGTTGGATTACTTTGGAAGATTTGCGCTGGGCGCTGGGGGAAGAAAAGAAAGAGAAACTTTTTGTTCACAAGATTCCGTTTGATTTCAACGACGAATTAATAGAATGTATTCTTGTGGCTCGACAGGGAAGGAAATACGCTACTGCTATATGGAAAGAAGACAAGAGCGCGAAGAGTTGAGAAATTTACAGAAAAGGTTCGTATGTTAAGAACACTCGAGAAACAGCGGTGATGCTAAGCAGAAATCAAATATCAACTGACACTATTCAGCTCACCTGTTGAGTATGTTCTTGCGGTGCAAACTTGTTGTGTGACTCTAAAATGTTATTTTTACCTTCCTTTGTACCCGTGACAGTGTAGCCTGCGTGGCAGGCGTAAACGGTTGTGGCCGTCAGCGTCCGCAGAAAACTGACAAAAGGGGGTCTTTATTGCAGGCGTCCGTTCCCTCTCTCCGCAGTTGCCCTCCCCTCTACGCCTGCTACACAGGCTTTGACAGTGGTGCATCGTTAAATACTTGTTGCCAAATTATCGCGGATACTATTGGAGGCATTTTGACGGGATTTAAGAACCAAACTTCAAACACTCAGTAATAATTTATGACCAAAACAGAAAGGAAATCACCACCGTGAGGGTTTGGATACCCAGTTGAGTGAAGGATACCAAGTGTGGAGTGAAAAACAAGACGCAGATATCCTAATGAAATAACCGATAAAAAATTAGTTTTTCTTAAAAATGATCTCGAAACATCATTCTTATTTTTTATCGCTTCCTTGTATTACAAAAAGGATACTTAATTAAAGGAGGGCAAATTAATGCCTAACAACAAGTTTGTACCATGGTGTCATGCCGGCGATGTTCTCATTAGAGCGAAAAAAACTTGGAACAACTACTGATTCTAGTGTCATATGAGAACCAAGCTCATTCAACTGGGCAAACGGACCTAGCCTGCGAATACAGCCGCCTCTTATCAGTGGCAGGGAGCGATGAAGGGTGGCTGTACGGCAGGCTATACCGGAACCATTATTCTAGCTCTTTTGAGATGTTATTTTAAGAAGTCATTGAAACTACAGTCTGTTTCCTGAGACGAAAATTCCACTGGAGCAAGCCATGTTAAAAATCTAATAGCCGCCATTACACAATGCCATGTTGGCGCGCTCCGCTAACTAGCTTGAGTGAAATTCACATATCCCAACCAACGCGGGTTGAAATTCTACACGTAATCCTCCACTTTGTCATCCTGCGAGCAGAACCTCTTTGCACACCTTAAAAAGAGAGGAAAATGGTTCTGCTAGCAGGGGGTTTCTCTTTGCTAAAAGCCTGGGAACATGGTTCAACACTGCGTCAAACAATAGCAGCGTGCAGCAATGATATGATAACGTAGAACAAGGGAATTATGGGGTACGTTTTTAATTCGCAAAGCCGAGACAATTCGGGCCCGAGAGCTATTTTAAAAATTCAGTTTCTATCGGTTGATGGTGTAGTTCTTAACAGTCCCGCAAGCCGGCCCAACTTGCACAACATATGCATGGATTTTCGGTCCCGAAGAGGTTTCGGGATTTTTGAGAAACCCACGCCTGGTCTGTTGGCTTTCTCTTCCTTTTCGGTGAGAACGATGACCACGGAAGGTCCTGGAAAAAGGTGCGTGTTGGAAATTCAGTACATGATGTGACGAATTGGCGCCAATAAATTGAGCGATCAGGAAGAAAAGGCGTAAGTATTAGCAATGGGCTGGAACGGAGTTGGACTGGATTTGGCAGTTTTTTTTTTAACCTAAAACGCTACATTTTACAATGCGTGATCTTTTTTTTTTACATTTTTTTTTATTGGTAATACAATAATAAAATACATACGATATACAAATATCAAAAAAATAAAATAAAATAAAATAATAAATATTAAATATAATTAACCACAATGTAACTAAACCAAATTACATTACATTACAACAGGGAGGTCTTAACACTAGCTGAAGAGACCAAAGTATAATAAAAGATTGGGATTAATTGTCTCTCAAAATTGGAAATTCAGTACATGATGTGACGAATTGGTGCCAATAAATTAAGCGAGCAGGAAGAAAAGGCGTAAGTATTAGCAATGGGCTGGAACGGAGTTGGGCTGGAACGGAGTTGGACTGGATTTTGCAGTTTTTTTAACCTAAAACGCTACGTATTACAACGCGTGATCTTTTTAATCCGTGTTTTGCGATTCTTCCCAGGGCTTTTCTCTCGGATTTAGAAAAAGGGGAGTTAAGCCCAAGGTCCCGTTTCTCGGACGTCTAAATAACTTTTCGAGCCCGAAGCTTTAATCTGATAATTTTTAAATCAGAATATATATAGAACAACCGTGTTGTTTTAGCCTTCACATCAGCCCGATTTGTTTCGTCAACTTATAATTCTATTGCTTTATAGCTTTCAAAACTAACAAAATTTAAATCTTTAATGTAACATGGAACCAATGCAAAGGAAGAGCAGGCACTGTAATTCTTTGAGTTACAAAGTCCCAAGATCAAAAACGGACTTCCATCTCTACTCCTATTTCCCAAGAACGATCAGAGATTGGAACAGTCTTCCAGACGATGTAGTGCAAGCATCGACCTTGGCCTCCTTTAAACAGAGGCTTGCGAGTCTTGATTACTAGACATGACCACTCCTTTCTTTCTTTATTTATTTATTTATTTGTTATTAATTACGTTTTACTGTTATTATTGTGAACGTACATTTTAAACGCTTGCGAAAATCTTCAGAAGTGAAGGAGGCAAGTTTAATGGAAGAAGAAGAAGAAGAAGACATTTCGCACATAAATATCTGTACTTTCGAGAAATGCGACCCAGGAACGAGAATGGCACTCACGCTAACCGCAAAAGCGCGCAAACTCATGCTGTTTTCACACTTGGGCAAAACATGTTTAGTCTTATCACGAATGAAACATGTTTCGCTGCTGATTCCTCCCCAGTCGTCTCTATTGGCAAAACGCGGGAGACGCGCGCGGGGATGAGACAACGAACGAGAGACGCGCGACCGAGAGAAGCGCAAGGGGTGATGGGAAGGAGGAAAAGGAAAGGGATAAAACTCCTTCCCATCAGCTCTCGCGCTCCCGTCGCCCGCACTACTCTCGTCAATTGAAAAACAGCTTGGGACAAGTCAGGTTTCGCTATGAAAAGTGTTCTCATCATTCGGCGCATCGAGATCGAAACATTTATTCTGAGTTTGATTAAGTAATGATCCGCATAAGAAGGATAGCGTTGAACGGCAATGCACGATGGAATGTCAACTTTTTTCATTGTTAAGCCTGGTTCACACGTGCGACGCAAATGCAAACGCAAGTGCAAATGCAAACGCAAGGAATGGAAAATTTTTCATTTCCTTGCGTTTGCATTTGCACTTGCGTTTGCGTTTCACACGTGTGAACCGGACTCAACGCAAATGCAAGCGCAAACGCAAGGTGACAAGCACTTGTTCGCTTGCGTTTGCGCTTGCATTTGCATTTGCGTCGCACGTGTAAACCAGGCCTTACAAATAGTGATCTCATTGGCCTAGACTCAAAAACCGCTAAAAAGTTAAGGTTCAAGGCGCATTTTATCTAATTTTTTTAAGGTTTCAAGTAATTTGAGACCCAATCGCACAACATGCAATTTGTAAAAGATATTGTATTTGGGGAACTTCATAAAAGAAGCGAAATTATTAGCTATTGTCTTCTGCTATTCTGATTGGTTAAGCACGAACATTTCCTAAAATTTACCTGACGCAAATGGATTTTCTTTATTTTTATAATGAAATATAATTATTAACCATCAGTTCCTTCTCTATTCTTAAAATCAAAGATATTCTATGTGGGAAAGAGCCAATGCCGCAAAACAATGAAGTTTACTATAGTTCTTATGTGGAGCATTACTTAATAAAATTGCAAACGTGTTTACAGGAAAAGATTTTATTGGAACATGTTTACTCTAAACATGTTTACTCTAAACATGTTTATGTTTACTCTAAACATGTTTACTCTAAACATGTTTACTCTAAACATGTTTACTCTAAACATGTTTACTCTAAACATGTTTACTCTAAACATGTTTACTCTAAACATGTTTACTCTAAACATGTTTTGGTGCTGACGAGAACACAGCATTAGTGAGCGACTATGGCAAAACTAAATTGAGGATTGACCAGGATGGCAAAAGCAGCGATGCCAATCCTTGAAGGCAATCTTGGGTGCTTTCCATTTAACCGTTCGAAAAATGTGGACCACCTTTAAACGTAGGCGTCTTGCCCTCGAACCTGACAATTAATTTCAAAAACAGAAATTTCTGGACCTCGACTGAAACGAAAGCAGCCGTTGAATCTTTTAATGGTACACTTTAGCTTTGTCAACTAACAGCGACAAGACCTTTGCAATATGTGCGATGGCAATAACAACTGATGATTGAGCCAAAGAGAGAAAAAAAAGGTACGAAGGGTAGATGAAAAAAAATCTGCAATCCTGGCCAATTGCTTTAGGTACACAACACTAAATTTAAACCCTTTCTGAATCACTCCCAGAGTCAATTATGGAGACATGTAGTGTAGTTTAAAATTTTGAGTCTGTCAACGAAATCCTATGCATTCCAAAATATTGATCTCTCAGACGAGACATTTGCTCCGGGCGTGCGCGTTACCAAAATGAACTATTGGTCATAATTATGTACATATACCCTATTGTTTTGCTTTTGGATTTCTATTGTTTTGGCTTTGTTTTAGTTTTAAGAACGGTATGCATAACTAATATATGGGGTTAAACGGAAATCTTTCCGGCTGAAAAGTGCAAAATGACGGAGGTTTTTTCGCTCGAACCAAAGCAAATTTCCCACCGAAATGTTTACTAGATTCCAATCGTTCCAAAACCAAGTGTGGATGTTGACATTGCGCCTGTTAAAATGAGTTAGAACACTTAAAGCGGGTTGCTAATACATTTTGTTTTATTATTTAAAAATAAATCGTTGTTGTTGTTGTTGTTGTTACCGCGCGGTCGAACTCCAAACAAGCCTTTATACGAAATTGCTCACTTCAAAATAACGGTTCTTTTTTTAAAAGTTATTGAAATATTTTAACGTTCCTAAATAGAATAATAACCATATTACTGGAGTCCGAGAGTGGATTTTCGAAAAGTAATTCATAAATTGCGAGGCCATGCATTGACAGTAGAGCATGCGAATAGATACAGACTAATAGAAGCCAAAATTGGCTCAGTCGAAGCATAGTGCACTGAAAAAATGGCAAAATGACGGGATTCTTTTCTTTGCTCCAACTAAATCATATTTCTCACCAAAGTGTTTACAAGATCCCAGCCTCTTTAAAACCGAGTGTGGATAATGACATTATGCCTATTTAAATGAGTTATACCGCTAAAAGCGATGACTGCGCGGTTGAACTTCATATAAGCCTTTACTTGACATTGGTCACTTCAAGGTCAAAATGACGGGACTTTTTTTTAAGTTATTAATTAAAAATATTTTAACGTTTCCAGATAGAATAATAACCAAATTACTGGAATCCGAGTGTGGATTTCCGAAAAGTAATTCATAAATGGGCGACATTTTGATTTTCCCTTAAAAAATGGCGTTTTCACAGTGATTGTAAGGGTCAAATTGGGGGTCTGGGGACGAGTTAAAAAAATTAGAGGCAAATATCACCCAATTTTTTTTGCCATGGTGACCATTTAAATGAAACCTCTTTGGTTTCTTTGGTTTTTGATATTTGGCACTCTTGGGAGTTAAAGGGTTAACCGGCTTTGTGTGCGTCAATTTGAAAATCGCCGATCATCATCATAAAAAAAATCATCTAACATATAGCTCATCCCCAGCCTCCTCTGCAGTTGAAGTAGATAAATTGTGGTAAACGTCTGATGTATTTTCTGGCTCCTGGATGTCAACATCGCTCAGGGGAAGGGGGAGGGGGGGATGGCCAGGATCGGTTGGCTGTTTCATTCTGCTTGGCCTCACCAATGTCTCTTGAATGTGTATTTCTCAACTTTTTGTACTATCGTCTTGTTTCCATACGGCAGTAGCGTATTTCCTTCCCTGTCTTGCCACAAGAATACATTCTATTAATTTGTCGTTGAAGTTAAACGGAATCTTGTGAACGAAAAGTTTCTCTTTCTTTTCTTCCCCCAGCACCCAACGCAAATCTTCCAAAGTAATCCAACAAACCTGTCGTACCCAAATCCCACGACAAATGTTAAGTGTTTTCTTACGACGCCAATACAAGGCACGCGGTATCCACATTGGTTGGTTTCCTTGGATTCCACCTGGAACGTGCGGGTGCCTTTGTAAAGAAGAGTACAGCGTTTCATCCGGGATAAGAGTATCCTTTAAGAATTCATTAAAGTCTTTTCCTATTTGGCTGCGAAGAACAAACTCGACAAATTCTCTAATGGCGATAATGAATGTCGATCCTTTACGTATTGAAATATTGTGCGGCGGCGGCGGCTTCGTCTTATTTGTTTGTTTCATTCGGCCTTTTTGTAATGTGAAGACGAACTTAGTTCGGTTGGCATTACTGTTAGGCATCGGCTCACTTTCTATGTTGTTGGAATTGTTAAAACCTTGCAATGCTCTTACAATTTCCTTGTTATCGTAAAGTGGAAAATCCTGTCCAACCAAACTAATGTAATATTTCCATCTCACTGACGATTGTAAAAGTTCCTCCATGCAGTTTAGATGAGCTTGAACAATTGAAAAATGTCCCCAGACAACATCAGCGCTCTTTGCCGTGATAAAAACATTGGGCAGACAGCGTATCATGGACTGTATGGCTTTACGAAAGACCTCTGTGGATTTCTTGTCGATGTGAATGCAGTAAACATTGTTTGGCATGTAAATAGCTTGAAGAATTCGCTCAAACAGACGTGCACCTTTGTAAATAGTAAAACCAAAAGCGATTGCTAACTGCTTTTCTTCTTTTGACACAGGAGGATGAACAAATCGAGTCTGTAAAACATGCGCGCAATCTTCATTTGGCTTGTAGATGTCGAGAATGTCTGAGTCATTCGATAGGATGCGAGTATTATTCAGTTTTTCTTGGCCAGATATAAGCCTTTTGCATCTTTTCCACTTTGATTCCTGCAACAAGTAAAACTGCAAGTTAGGTCAACTCTAGCAACTCTCTCAACTTCCAGCTCTGATTGGTTCATTGGATTTATTGCGTCCTTCCATCCCCCGGAGACCCAGGGGCAGTTAGTCGGGACGGGACGAAGTAAAACCCGGCAAAAGTCGGCGCGATGGAAGGTGCCGCGTTTTTATTTCCCGTCCCGACTTACTGTCCTAGGGCTCCGAGGATGGCGTGCTAGTAATTAACCTGTTCTTGGTTTTAGATCGCCATTAACCCGGGGTACTCTTTCGCGGATAACAACTGTTTTTAACAATATTTTATTTCAACATTTGCTCTAAGAGCACTCAGATGTTCATCGAGAGAGCTTTTAAGTTGTTTTAAATACAAATACAAACAACTGTTTGTTGGTGTTTAAAATATTATTTTCAACTTTCTTTAAAACAAAAAAAACTCCTCTGTAATCCCCCCGTAAGCTGGCATGAGGTTAAGTGCCTTATACAAGTAGTTGTGTCTGAAGAGTAAGAAATGGTTCATACAGCATTTTTTCACTAATTGCCTTTATATTTATTACTATTTACAAATCTGACGACAAAAAATGAATAATGAAACCTAGAAAAGTTATCAATATGTTATCGCCCAAGGATGGGATAAAAAACCCTTTAAAATCCACAATCCATTCTGGAATACGCCGAGCGGAATAACAAATTCAGTCACTGGAATCTGGAATCTACAGAGTCAGCAGGAATCCACAATCCAGTCAATCACTGGAATCTGGAATCCACAGAGTCAGGAATTTACAATCCAGTCAATCATTGGAATCTAGAATCCACAGAATGGAATCCACAATTCAATCAATCATTTGAATCTGGAATCCACAGAGTCATAAATTCACAATCCAGTCAATCCTTGGAATCTACAATCCACGGAATGGAATCCACAATCCAGTCAATCACTTAAATATGGAATCCACAGAGTCAGGAATCCGCAATCCAGTCAATCACTGGAGTCTAGAATCCACAGAATGGAATCCACAATCCAGTCAATCACTGGAGTCTAGAATCCACAGAATGGAATCCACAATCCAGTCAATCCTTGGCATCTAGAATCCACAGAATGGAATCCACAATGCAGTCAATCACTGGAATCTGGAATCCACAGAATGGAATCCACAATCCAGTCAATCCTTGGAATCTAGAATCCACGGAATGGAATCCACAATCCAGTCAATCACTTAAATATGGAATCCACAGAGTCAGGAATCCACAATCCAGTCAATCACTGGAGTCTAGAATCCACAGAATGGAATCTACAATCCAGTCAATCACTGGAATCTAGAATCCACAGAATGGAATCCACAATCCAGTCAATCACTGGAATCTAGAATCCACAGAATGGAATCCACAATCCAGTCAATCACTGGAATCTGGAATCCACAGTGTGGGCTGAGAAGATAAAAAAGATTTCGTTCTATGAAAAGTTCAAATGCTATCTGTTACCTTTTCCTCAGATGAATTAGACGACAATTTGCCCATCTAAAGAGAGAAAACAATACACAATGCAATGAGTAACAGATATTGCTGTCTGTTTATTTATATAATTACCCTCAGCAAGTGATTTCAGTACACGAACTGGTGTGGCCATTTACAAATTTAACATGTGACAAATTAGTTAACAGATATAACTCGGCCCAGCTGACAGGAAAGAGAGCTGTAATGTTACAAATACGGCCGAGGAGTTGATCTCACGAGCTAGTGGTCAGAGCTACACGTGGCACCTGGGACTCCCGGATTTCATGTCCGACACACTGACTACTCTGCCACAATTCCTCGTCAACAAGGATTGTAATCTTTGAAATATCTTGCTATATAAGTTATGTAGGTTTGTGTTTTCCTTTAGGAGATAGCCTGCATAGCGCGAGAGGCTTGAAACCGAGACGGCAACAAGAGAGGGGAGGGGACGGGAGGAAAAGGAAAGGAACGAGACGCCTGCCATCGATTTCAGACTGTCCCTCCCCTCCTCTTATATCCTGCTTTCTCTCACAGTATGTCTCCAACCCCTTCTGACTCGTTCCAAGCTTCTCGTTTTATTTCGCATCAAAGATGGCGACGAAACTTGGCGCTCGCCTTCAATTCCCCCCCCCCCCCCCCCCCCGCCCCCCGCCTTCTCTCTTTCTTCACAACCACATCAAAAGTACGTACGCTACCTACTTTTGCTTTTTTGTGAAATAGTGTATAGTCTTCCCTGCTTCTCTGGAATTAAAGGATGGTATAGATTTAGAGTTTAGCTCTAAAATAGAGTATGAGGCTACTTCAAAGTAGAGTTCGAAAGTTAGAAGTTGGCATTAGTATGTTGTGAAGACTGAAAGTTATTTAAAATAACATACATGCATCTTAGCTGAAATCCAATCAAAGTTGCCGTGTTTTGACATTACCTTTGGCTTCGTTGTGTTCGGAACACTTGCTACGTTTAGCTTCAGTGTTTTCTTATTTTTGCTCCTGCTGTTGTTGTTTTTGCTGTGCTTTGACATTACTTTTGGCTTTGGTGAATTCCGAGCACTTGTTACCTTTGGCTTCGATGTTTTGTTGTTTTTGCTGCTGCGGCTACTGTTGTTGTTGTTGTTATTATTTTTGCTGCTATTATTGTTGTTGTTGTTGTTGTTGTATTCAGATATTACCTTTGGCGTATTCGGAACACTTGTTACAGGCTTCGATGCATTGTTGCTTTTGTTGCTGCTGCTACTGCTGTTGTTGTTGTTGTTGCTGTATTTTGACATTACCTCTGGCTTCGATGCTTTGCTGTCGTCGTGGTTGTTTTTGCTGCTGCTATTGTTGTTGTTGTTGCTGTGTTTTGACATTACCTTTGGCTTCAATGCTTTGTTGTTGTTGTCGTTGTTTTTGCTGCTGTGTTTTGACATTGCCTTTGGCTTCGGTGCTTTGTTGTTGTTTTTGTCGTTGCTTTTGCTGCTATTGTTGTTGTTGTTGCTGTGTTTTGACATTACCTTTGGCTTCAATGCTTTGTTGTTGTCGTTGTTGTTTTTGCTACTGATATTGTGGTTGTTGTTGCTGTGTTTTGACACTATTGGCTTCGATGCTTTGTTGTTGTTGTCGTTATTCTTGCTGCTGATATCGTTGTTGTTGTTGTTAGGTGCATTGGTTGAAACACCTGTCATCTTCGATGTCTGTTTATTTGAAACGCCTGTTGCGGCCTCTGGCTTCGTTGCCTTCAGACGATCTTCAACTTTTTCCTTAGGTGTATTGAGAACACCCTTTACCTTCGGCTTCAGTGAGACGGCAGTGATAATACTTGTTATCTTTGGCGTGTGTCCTTTCTGCTCTGCCTTCAGTGTATCGATGATACCTTTCACCTTAGGTGTCACTTTCAGAATGTCTGACCGTTGGATAATCACAAAGGTAACTGCTGCAACCAAAATGGAACAGAATAACACAGCAGCCTTGGCCTCCGTTAACGCCATACGAGATACCGAACCCTGAAGTAAAAGTAGATAGAATTGATGATCTACAATTGAGGCTACCCAAAGACATAAAAGTATTTACAACCTTACATGTTTGTATATATTTAGCAAGAGTTACTCGCATAAAATACACATCCAGCCGGTTTATCTGCGCTCGCTCTCGCCAAATATATTATACTGCTGGACCTTTAAAATGCTACTATGATCAAAGTTTTTGTCTTCCTTTTTATATAATTATTTACTTTAATATTTCACTTTTGAAAATTAGAAACGTTGAATATTTCCGATGCCAAATTCTTAAGATCACATTCCAATGGGATGTACGATCAGTTATTTCAAACGTAAAGTTCAGCTTCGACTTCTCGCTATTTAGTTGATTCAAATGACCAAAAACGATTAGATGACGTCATATCATCCAATCAACGCAAAACGACCGCTTCATTGTATGGAAATGTTGATCTCGCATTGACAAGGCCTTTATTGATAGTGGTTCTAGGGACTGTTTTACAACGCGGAGGATGTTTCTGTAAACATGCAACTAGAAGATAATCACATGTAAAACTGCTTTCTAGAATAATTGCAGGCTGGAGTTTCGACGGCTTTCATCCAGCTATTTCCAGTGTCAGTTAGCTCATTACATCGTTCTACATTATAGCGATTTGTGTAATTATGAACCCATTAGATGAACTGAAGTAAAAGAAAGTCACAAATGTTCGTCGTAGTAGCACGTTAAAAACGATCGGATCGGCACAGAAAACTACGGAAAGATAGTTGAGAAAGCCTTAGTTTAAAATTCCTATTTAAGTTTTAGAATATCATAATTTTTAATTTCTCACTCTTTTTGGATTGTTAATGAGTACAACTGTTTTTGGAATCTTTTTTCACACAGTTGTACCTTCCTATAGAGTGTTTCAACTCACGTGACCGGCGGCCATATTGGAGTGCTGAAACAATAGGAAATAATAATAATAATAATAATAATAATAATAATAATAATAATGATGATAATAATAATTGGCATTTATAAAGCTCCCTTTCCCAAAAGATTGCATGTTTACATGTGATTTCCCAAAGATTGCGTGACGAGCCATAAAGATGTCTGCGTTGGAGGCTACCAATATGGCCGCCATTTCACCGTGACGTCAGGTCTCCCACGCGCGTCTCTCGCGTCTTGCCTAGAGAGACGACTGGGTGGAAGTCGGTCCAAAAATCATGACACAGTAAAGTGTTATTTTTTGGCAGTGTTTTCGATATCGTGATAGATTATTAGAAGTCTCAGAGATCGTGGATTATCGTTGTAGTGCGTGTCCATCGCATAAAACACTCGAAACAATGTCGACCGAAATAATGGTATTAAGGGGAACCTCGGCTGAAAAACAGTTTTAGATCCAAAGTATTCGTAATGGTTATATTTAACTCATGCAGGAGATTATAGTCGGTATCACCGTAACTGGTTACTGAATGCCATGTTTTCCTTATGTTAATTTATGACGTCACTGCGTTGTCGAAGATGTCAAGTTTTATACAGAAGATTTCGCGATAGAACCGTACAATATTCAGCCAAACATACATTAAAGGCATATAATATATATTTATAAATTTACGTGAGGTTGACTTAAACCGTCGTATTGAAAGCTCCAGACAACGCACTGACGTCATAATTTCCCATCAAACTTTGCGAAAACAAATATGGCGGCGCGCAGGAAATTTGAAAGAAGAAATGCAGAAACAAAATGGCAGAATTCTAGAGTTAAAGATTTGTAATCACCTTCAAAACCCGTAAACCAGTTAAACAATAACACGAACTAATGATCTAGAAGAAATATGTTTTCTAGCCGAGATTCCCTTTAAAGTTTATATGACAGATACTTTTTTTATTTGCTTGATGGAATCTTCATGGCGTTCTGATCAGAAATTCGAAAAGAGTTTTTTCGATATCGATTTTCTTTTCCGTGTTTCAGCCATCTAAAAGCGTGAAATTTTACTTCCGGTGGGTTCCAAATAGGCAAGAAAAAAGACTGGAAATAGTCCGCTGTGACGTCAATACAAGAATGCAGTCAACCTCGTTACCAGGGTCTCTCTTCTTCCCCCCCCCCCCCCCCCCTGGTGCGGGAAGAAGACAGACCCTGGGAACGAGGTTGGAATTTCTCGGTTCCTCGCATTTTTTGGTGCGCCCTGAGGAAGAAACATGTTTCTATTGAGGTGTGTTGTCTATGGTTGTAGCAACACGCCCCAAAACACGGAGGAACTGAGAAACCGCGACACTGGCATTCTTGAATTGACGTCGCAGCGGACTATTTCCAGTCTTTTTTCTCGCGCGGTTATGTAACACACCGGATGTGAAATTTCACGTTTTTAGACGGCTAAATTTTTTTTCTTATCAGAACACCATGTAGATTCCATCAAGCAAATAAAAAATTATCTGTCATATACACTTTAAGCAGACAGTCAAGAGACTTTAGAGTTCTGGTATCATTTTGCGAGGCCCGAGATGATAGCAGCAATAGCAGTGAGCCACTCCACAAGGCGAAATTTTCTCAGAAACTTTGGATAATTTTTAATATAATGTATCCAATAGATTGAAATGTTGCCATTTACTTGTAGTTGTTTTAGTTTAGCGCACTTGCTCCTTTTTACGTGACGCGTGATTAGTTAAAATTGTTCTCCGTGATGCGTGATTTAATCTAAAAATTCAGCGTGATGCGTGATTGGTACTTGGTACCCCCCCCCCCCCCCCCCCCCCCTCTTTAGTGCACGAGATACTTCATATTAAATAACGGAGAAATAGAGCGGCATCTTTGGATAAAATAATATCATTCTTGGGGCAAATAAACATTTACCGATTGATTGATTGATTGTTTGATTGACTAGCTACATTATTCCTTATGTTGTTTCAACTGCTTGGCAGAAAATGCTCAAAAAATCAATAACTAGCAGCAATGTTTCATTTTATGGTATTCTTGTCATCATGAAAACTAGCTAAATAAAGCAGTTTTTGTGGTCGATTTATTGCACTTTTCTCAAGTGGCGTGGCATGACGAAAGCTACAGGAAATACGGCTTTTATCAAATGACGCGACGTACTTATCTGCGGTGCGACAAGCTGATTAACTATCAAAAACCACAGATCGCATTCTTTAGAGTCTGTTGAAATGCAAATTTTTGTTCAATCCTGGCTCGAAAGATATGGTTCAAGGTTTTAGGTTTCGTGCATGTTCACATTTCACTGCAGTTTTGCTGCTTCAAAGGGGAACAAGCGACGTAAAATATTTCATAAAACCTCGAATTGCGCCTCCGGTCTCATCGAATAAGCACCCCTTGTATCAGCCAAATTTTGAAATAATTTCCCCCCTCGCCATTCGCGTAAGCGTCCCACTTTTTTTTGAGACAACTAAGGTTGGGCACAGTGTTGATCATGTTTTTAAAAAATCACTCGTCAGACTCGTGCGGCATTCAAGCACTGCGCATTGACCGTCCCAACGGATGGCAGTGAAGATCAGCTGATTCATTGCCTCAAACCCAACCATTTCTTCAAGAAAGAGAGAAGGAGGGTCCTTTTGAGGAACTCTGCAGTCTGACGAAGAGGATGCCGATAAGGATATTCACATCATTGACGTTGATGTGTGAATGAAGTGAATGAAATCAAAATTGATACCTAATACGCGCAAATGTTATACGATGTATTTTACAGAACCTCGGACAGGGCGGTATAAGTTGCATCAATCTCTTTTGTTACTCGATTTTTTTTATTGACTCGAACAACAATTTACCATACCAAAAGATCACTGTGAAGGAGAAAAATCTTAATCATTTCAACGCGATTGCACTTCGGACTACAACACGATGTGAAATGTGACATTTCAGCGACGAGTCGAAGTCTGTGTGCAACATTACAAAGAGTAATTGTATTTGGAAAAAAATCTGTTTGCAAGTTCAAGAGATCGTGCACAGGAAAATATCTGCATTTTAGACGGGCGTCGACACTATCTTGTTTTAGTTCAATTTTTTTGATGAAGAGTCTGTGACTGATGAAGCGAGTTTTAAAGGGTCGAAATCAGGAATGTATGTCCCAATTTATTAATCATATATTATCAAGCTATTATTAGCCCTTTCAGGATTAAATATATCTACAAAAATAAGAAATAGACTAAGCTTTCTTAAATCAAACGTACCTTGTCGTTACCGCGTTTGAAAGCCCTGTATAGTACAGTTGTCGCCTCGCGGTGTTACCAATGCAATCCTGAAGCAAAATACTTTGTGTAAAACAGTTCAAATGTCGGATGGATGGGTCACGACACCTCCCTCCGGGGGAGGGGGACTTCCATGAGTGTTCTTAGCTCTTTTTTAGTTCAAATATGCTTAATTGGTATATACTTCATGGTGGTTTTAATTTATGCACGTCAAAGAATCCGGCACTTACTTAGGGCTAAAAACTCATTTTAAAATGGTTAACTTTTATTTACTGTTATGGATATCACTACCCATAACAGTAAATAAAAGCTAACCATTTTAAAATGAGTTTTTAGGATCCCTATATGATAGGATCCCTATATGGTGTGTTACAATGAAGTATATACCGCTTTATTGATTCATTTAAGGGTGTTCGCTTTCAAAGGGTTCTAAGTTTAGACAAAGTATGACGATATGAGTCCCCCCCCCGGGCAAAAGGCTACTCGGCGACACCGAACATCGTTTGCAATATGTTATATGTTATTGCAATAACCCATTTCCGAGTTGCTCTTAACCTCCTTTTCAAACCGAGGCCAAGTGCAAAACCATTCATATGGATATAAGTTTTATTGCACGTGAAAGAAAACTCATTTTCATATGAATGGTTTGCACTTGACCTCAGTTTTAAAAGGAGGCTAAGAGCAACTCGGAAATGGGCTATTCTCAAAAAAAAAAATGGTACATTGGAGGCCCTAATTAATTAATATTCCATTATATTTTTTACACGATTTCATTGTCCTTGAAACTTGCATGCCATATAAATTAATGATTAATCTTGAGATTGTCAAATTTAAAATAAAGATTATCAAGCGGTTTCCAAATTATCATCACATTTGTAGGCGTAGACAATGACCAAATTACATACAAAAATGGCAACAAGAGCAGCTCAACGCACGCTAATCAAATCCTTCTTTCTCGAAATCGGTAGAGTCTACCTTCTATAGCTCAGAAGGAGGTCGGACACTTATTGAGAATTATATAACGTAATGTCGACACTTAGAATTTTATTTTCAATAAATTTTTAAGTGTAAAAAAGAAAATCTAAAATCCCCACTCAGGATTGAACCTGTGACCTCAGCTAAGCTTAGACTTACATAGCCCACCGTATCACTGTACCACCTAGCTTCTCGAGTTGCTTAGTCCTAAATTTAACTATATAAACTGCTACCCCTAACCTCGACGGAAAGCTAACCAGTTACTCCGTTATATAAGTCTCAATAACGTGTCCGACCTCCTTCTGAGCTATGGAATCTAGACTCTACCCTCGAAATCGGCCAAGCAATCCCCTTACTTTTTCACACACGATTTGAGATGGAATAAAACTACTGTGAGATGATCATGAAACTGCATTCCCGAAGCGCGTCGTCTTCTTTAGATATAAGCCAAGTATGTCGATAGTATGTTTTTCATTGTATTTATAATCCCCAAAACTTCATCCCGAAAAATTTCAAAAGCGCTCTCATTTAAGCTAATACCGAAAAAACCTCCTGGTGCCGAGAAATACGACGGCAAGTAATAAACTTCATGGCGTCATTACGTTTCTATGGCAACTCTGATGTTAATATAACACTGGTCTTTATAACAAACTTTCATCTTGACCGTTTTTCCATAGCATTGTTAATTGCGTCGTAGTTGATGTTCAAACTTGGGTGTTATCGCCCCAAAAAATCCAGTCGAGACACCTTAACTTCTTAATTTTTAACTTGTTTGCTGTACAAATACCGACAGCTATTTTTGAAACAGCGTCACGCCATCCGAAAAATGTTGAATGAATCGAAAATCAGGATGCATAAATAAATTCCCCATGCTAAATTTCCGAGGTGTCTAATCGAACAAAATCAAACCAATCGAACTCAATTTGCGTTCGATTGAGTTCGATTATCAAACCAATCGAACCAAGAGAACATTAGCCTCCTACGCAGACGTCCTTAGGGCTCGTCACGTAATCTTTTCTAGGAAAGATTGTGTGACGAGCCGTAAGAACGTCTGCGTAGGAGGCTAAGAGAACATGTTCTCTTGATCGAACTAAATCGAACGCAATCGAACCGGATGGCATCTCAAGACGCCTGAAACGAAGCATAATAAGCAGGTATTACGTTCTAATTCGCTGCGCTCAAACGAACGTAAATCATTTTACCCTTCAATTCCCGTAATACCAATCACCAGACACAAAGTATGGTAGGATACGCAAGCGAATCCAGCACAGTTTTATTACATCATACATGAAGTTACAGAAGGGAATGCATCTAAATAGGCTAATTACTATATCTTACAATTCTTCGTATACCTTAACTAATCTAACGAAAAAAGTAAATACATGTGTCCCGCAATATTACAATGCCGAATACTTAGTTACTTGTAACCTTCTCTTAAGGCTTCCTTCGACATCCATGTCCATAGCGGAATCGGACTTCCATCTCGGCCATGTATTATGAGTAGCCTTTCTGGGATCGAATTGCTACATTTCAACTCCACACATCATACGCTCCAATAGATTGATTTTGCTGCATTTCGGCCCGACACCAACGGCATTTACGAACATATTTAAAATAATGTGAGTACAACAATACAATTTAACGGTAAGTGTAGTCAAAATCCATAAAATGAATATAATACAATGCTAATGACGAACCAGAGCTGAGCAACCACTCACATACAAAGAAACTGCGGTTAAACGGAGGCCAGAAAAAACCTGTCACCCAAAAAAACCCTTTTTGGGGAAAATATGCGGCAGGAAATCTGGGTAGGATCCATGGCTCAAACTCTGTAGCCCATCCTACGAGGCCCTATATAAGTATTACACAATAAGTACAAAATGCGCCTAAGTTCTTACACAGTAAGAAAAATAAATAAATAAATACTGAAGCTGAATGTTGCAGGCCTAGAATGACTATTAACCACGTACGATACTTCGCTTATAACGAAGTTATGCTACCCACAATGCACTACAGCTGTTCCCGTGCCGTAGAAACATCAAATTCCGTCTAACTCGTTGACTACGTTGCTCAAACGCCAGAAATTACATTATACACACCGCGGATGTAACACCGCCAGATCCTTGGCTATGAAGGCCATAATCGTTGCGGGTTATAACCTAGCTGACTTAAGGCATCTCGGAGAACTTCCCTACATCTAGTGTAAGAGAACTTACCACTTCTAGGGTATAACTAGAGTTACTACGGTGAAACACGAGAGGTCTAAACAACGGGAGAGTACTACTATCGCTAATACCGGCTACATTCAAATACCTTCTTAAACACTCACAGGGCAGCATTTAGAACCAGATGCACTAAAAAAGACGTAGTTCCCTTCCCTATATATATCCGTCTTATTTTACACCAGCTCATAAATGTTTTAATAACACGCATGGAAGATGTGGCTGTACTATCTGCTCTGGACTTCAAAATCGCCTCCAACACCTGATTAACACTCAGTGAAGCAAAATTGCGAAAACACTTCCATCCTTTGCCCGTGCCCCGTGCCATATATAAATTTCGCTCATAATAAATTACGCGCTAAACTCCAATCCATATTCGGCCAGTGCCGCACAAATCAATAGATCGTAGTCTGGGCCCGTGCCGCATATATTGAGCAATCATTATCTAGGCCCGTGCCCGTACAACATATAAATTCTACTAATAAATTACGCAGTAAATTCCATTCTTAGGACGACAATATCTCCTGTGAATTGATCTGACCCTAAAAGCGAATAAGAGTTTCTCCCGTGCGTTAAAACCTCCTTCCCGATATGAATACCGTGGGCCACGAGATAACTATTATATTTATATGCATAATTAATGAGCAGTAATGAGCCGAAGACCAACGAGTACAACAAGTGTACCAACAGCATACTGACATTCCATATAATGTAATACCCGCGGAATAATACCAACAGGGGGAAACACCCGACAATTCTCACCGCGGAGATGCTGAACGAAAAGATCGACATCCGCAGTGTATGGGTTTCATCACCGTGAATAGAACTTAGGGAGTTTGTGATTGTAATAGTTGGTAAGACAATTGACACTTTAGGGCCCCCACCGATGCTCAAGAGGTAGAAAAAAGTCATGTAATTTGCCAATCATCTATATCAATTAGCCGACTAATATAACCCAACTTGCTGATTAACAGTAGGAGGGAACCATAGGACCTCCAAATAGATATACAATCGAGTGCATATGTTAAAAATACTCCGGGCTATCTTGCGAAACTCCAATTTCGTGCTACCCCCTTCAACGATTTTAGCAGCCGCTTGGCTATCAGTAAACCACTAACATGCGATCCTTGGAGCACTCAAGGCAAAAGATTGCAATGAAAATTCAATAACGGACAACTCCCTCCACGTGGCACTTGAAAACACTCGTCCTGCGTCCACGTTTTGTGACACACAAATTCATTGTTTGGGTCAACAAATGCACCACCCTCAGTAGCACTGGCATCTGAATATACAAAATAAATATTATCTTTACTTACAAAGCAATATCTGCTATTGATATTAACCAGCTTCTCCTTCAAAAATATAATTCCTCTTTGCAGTAAGCATCAAGGCAGAAATATGGAATCCCACTTATCTCGACACAAAATAGACATGATGCAATGACTGGTCATTATCCTACCAAAGTTGCCCACTGCTGATGCCGTAGAAATAATTTGATCGATGAAGGAAGCTAAGTCTCTAGCGGAAAACTTTAAATCAGTGAGAATTACACGTTCTATTATTGAGAATTATTAATTATTAATTAATCAGTGAGAATTACACGGTCGTTATTGACTATGGTATCAATAATCTTTGTAATTCTTCTACCTACAATTTTAAAGTACCCAATACGGAATTCAAGGTTATGCCTAACCAGTCCAATATTTGAATGGGGTCCCATACCGGTTTCTCGTCATAAATTACAAAACCCGCATTACATAAATCCTGCTTTACAGCCAGGGCCTTAACGCGGCAACCTTCAGTATACTGGACTGTCGCCGACCGTCGCCGACCGTCGTGGGGTAAAGGGATGTGTAAACTGTGTGGAACCGCAAGCGAGAATGAAATTCATGAATAGGCCAAGGTCTATAAGTACTAGAAAGCTGACCAATAGGACGTGTGTAATACACAATAGAGGGTGCGGCAGGTGATAAAGCTAAACAAGCAGCATAAATTACTTGGAATACCAGCGGAAAATACATTTATCATAATCAAACCTTTATCAAATGAAATGAACAGAAAGACGTCGTCAAAATTATATCGCGTGGAACAAAATATTGATGACATGCATCCATGAAGTCCGGGGTGAAGTGTATAAACAGAAATAAATAAAAAAACCGACCTTACCAACCTCGCGGTCTGGCCAACCTCGTTCCCAGGGTCTCTCTTCTTCCCGCGCCCTGGAGCGGGAAGAAGAGAGACCCTGGGAACGAGGTTGCGGTCTGCCTTTTCTTTCTTTATTCTCAACTGACAGCTGATGCGGGATTTACATTATCCATATATATCCGTCATATCGACTTCGACATTAATAAATTGATTGATTGATTGATTAATTCGAGGTCGATAATATTTCGGCATTTTTTTTTTCATAACTTTGCTTTTATCAGAGTTTCTGTTGAAACGAAAAAACATGACTTCGGTAATCTCGAACGTTCCGTTATCGTTCGATTGAGTTCGATTGCCGACCATTCGGAAATTTGTGAGTTCGATTATGTTTGATTGCCAAATCTTTGATGTTAGATTAAGTTCGATTACCAAACGTTCGATTAGACACCCCGGATAAATTCAATAAAAATGCAAGGTTTTGTAGAGATCTGCTTCAAACTTGAAGTGAGAAAATGTAAACAAGCCCAAAATTGTGATTTTTACAAATAAATGTATGTGTGCCCGCCCGTTTTACTTTTTACTCGTGCCAGTACGGCAACGAGTCAAGGATTGGCCTGCGTTTTTCTCCTTTTCCTCCGTGTTTTTGTATCTGCTTTTGTGCATTGTGTTAGATCTGAGCACGAGGATACGCACGCATGCACTGCGAGAAATTTTGAGCCCACGGTACTTGGGATTTGGTGTAATCGGCGTCGTTTGCAAGCCTGAAGCGAAATAAATTTGGGTTTTATTGTTTGTTGCTGTTTACTCGTGACGGATACGGTAACAAGGTAAAGTTTGCCCTCCGTTTAATTCTTTTTATTCTTTCTGCTTTCGTCTGTTAGTTTGTGAATCGCATTTAATAGTTCTGGGTGCAAGAATACGCACGCATGCAAGCAGAAGCGAAGCTAATTTTGGTTTTATTTGCTGTTGCATGTTGTGTTACGCAAGTGTTCCCCGCGAGTAACGTTCATTACCGGTACGAGTATCGGCTACGGGTGGCCTCTTGTCTTGGAAACTGAAAATCGAACATTTAAATTTTTATATTTCCTGTTTTAGCAGATCTCATCGCAACTTCAAAGTTTTGCTAAGTTCAGTATGGGGAATCTATTCCTTCACTCTGTTTTACATTTAATTCAATATTTAAAAATGTCAGGTTGTTAGAAATTAAAAGAGCTATTGTAGCCTGCGTGTAAGCCTTCTTGGGACTGGGGGTAAAATAGTTCCCTACACGGGTCTACGCACACAGCCGTTATTTGTGTTATCACGCAACGCTCCGGCCTGAAGAGCGTTGTGTGACGGCACATTCGTTGGCTTATCCATTACTTTTCAGGATGTGTTGCTACCCGCCCCCGCCCCCTCCCCCCCCCCCCCCCCCCCTCCCATTTAGATCTATTTATTGAATTCATCGCACTCAAAAAGAAGACAACCGGTATGCAGTTTGGGTTAAACACACTCACGATTTTGGCCATTTATTAATGCAACTATAATTTTCACGACAAGCTATACTCAAAAAAAGCCCCCCCCCCCCCCCCCCCCCCCCAGTCTGAATAGGGTTAACGTTTTGTAACGGTCATTCACCTTGACGAAGGCCGGTAAACTCGGCCGAAATATAGGTGACAGCTCAAAATAATATCCTTTTGAGTCCTCATTTGTGATACTCTAGTTTGGGCGGTCAGTGTTCATTATAAAAAAATGCAAAATAATTTTATCTCACTTAAAACGTTAAAAAATGTGAATTTTTCGACGGCCTTCCTGCTCTCTTCGTCAGAGTAAAATGACCTTTTGTTTCATCCGTCAGGGACCTACAATCTCAGTCATTAATCGTTGGAACACTTGACATTTTTTAATCCTGTTCTTTTTTCCCCTGTCCAGAGTTGCAAATATGCAGCGATTTTCAACGCGAACTCAAAATACGAACAGTTTTCAACTTTGAGAAAGGGTTGGGGAGATATATTTCGGCATGTGTTCCAACATTATTGACTGAGGTTGTACAGACGAGTCTTAAAAAGTCTTTTAAATTATTCACAGTCATTTCACTCTGACGACGACAGCAGAAAGACTGTCGAAAATTTAGTATTTTTTAACGTTTTAGGTCAGAGAAAATCATTTTGAGGTTTTTACTATCCATATACGTCTGAGCGAATTATTTCAACTATTTAAAATGTTCTTATCTTGTTTCCATACGGCAGTACCGTATTTCCTTCCCTGTCTTGCCACAAGAATACACTCTATTAAATCGTCATTGAAGTTAAATGGAATCTTGTGGACGAAAAGTTTGTCTTTCTTTTGTTCTCCCAGCGCCCAGCGCAAATCTTCGACTTGAATCCAACAGAGGGCTCGTACCCAGGCCCCATGACAAATGTTCTGTGTTTTCGAAGAAAGCCAATACAAGGCACGCGGTATGTAACGTGGTTGCTTCCCACGGATTCCCCCTGGGGCTAGCGGATGCTGTTGTAAAGATGCGTAAATAGTTTCGTCAGGGACATAGGTGTCATTTAAGAATTCAATGAAGTCTTTTCCTATCTTGCTACGGAGAATAAACTCGACAAATTCTCTAATGACGACAATGTGTGTTGATCCTTTGTGGATAGGAATATTGTGTGGCGGTGGTGGCTTTGCAACGCCAGTGTTGTAAATAACATGGTTTTTTAAAGTGTGGACGTTTTTCGTTCGACCCTTATTATGTTCAGGCATCGGCATACTGTCGATGCTATTAGTGTAGTTTAGATTTCGTAATGCTCTTACGATTTCCTTGTTATCGTAAAGTGGAAAATCCTGTCCAATTAAACTAATGTAATATTTCCACTTAACGGATGATAATAAAAGTTCCTCCATGCAGTTTAGTTGAGCTTGAACAATTGAAAAGTGTCCCCAAACAACATCAGCGCTCTTTGAAGAAATAAAAACATTTGGCAGACAGCGTATCATGGCCTGTATGACTTTACAGAAGAGCTCTGGAGATTTCTTGTCGATGTGAATGCAGTAAACATTGTTAGGCATGTAAATAGCTCGTAGAATTCGTTCAAATAGGCATGCGCTTTTGTATATGGTGAAGGCGTAAGCGATTGGTAACTTCTTTTCTTCATTTGACACAGGGGGATAAGCAAAACGAGTGTTTAAAACATGGACGCAATCTTCATTTGACTTGTAGATCTCGAGAATCTTAGAGTCATTTCTTTTGACGAAAGTTCTGTTCACTTTTTCTTTACCGGATATAAGTCTTTTGCATCGTTTCCACTTCAATTCCTGTAACAAACAAAAAAAAAGTTCTTCTGCAACACTAGGAGGTAAAAAAGCAAAATATTCTTGCAGTTCTCCCTGTAAGTTCTTTGTCAAGAACAATTAAGCCCATTTGAGATAATCAAGCATCATAATACAGGTCTCAATAAACATCCGTATCATAGAGGTGTCCGACTATTATAGAGTTGTCCGTATTATAGAGGTGTCCGTACTATTGAGGTGTCCGTATTATAGAGGTGTCCATATTATAGATAGAGGTGTCCATATAATAGAGGTGTCCGTATTATAGAGGTGTCCGTATTATAAAGGTGTCCGTATTATAGGTGTCCGTATTATAGAGGTGTCCGTATTGTCGCGGTGTCCGTATTGTCGCGGTGTCCGTATTATAGGTGTTCGTATATTAGTATAGAGGTAGAGATTCTACGAGAACTGTCGGTAATAGAGAGGTGTCTGTATTAGGCAGGTATCCGTAAGTAGAGGTTCGACTGTATATTATGTCTTCTTATGAATTACCTTTTCCTCGGGCGAAAAAGACCATTTCCGCAACTGAGAAAGGAAAAAAAAACGCCGATGCGTTAAAGACATCTGTTGATAACTCAACGTTTACTTTAAAAAGTTAAAATTTCAATTACCTCCCCCATCAAATGAAGAAAGCGAACTGGACTCCTCTCCCGCCCAGCAAAGAGTTCGTTTCGAAATTATGTTTACTATCACACGATTGTGTTTTTTCAAACGATGAAATTTATAGTTATTATATTATATGGAAAACTGGTCCACGATAAAAAGGGGCATTCTGATTGGTTCATTGAGCGGTCCGAATTTTGCGATACGGACCGCTTTTAAAGATGGACCGCTCAAGAACTCATTTCGCTGAATTTCTTTTATGAAACATTGAACAAAAGAAAACTGTGTTCTATTAAGTTAAAACATTTTTCCTTATGTCTGGTTGGCAATTTCGGTTAACGTTTCGCAAAGTGGCCTGAAAATGCAAGTATATACGCATTAATGCGAAAACAAAATGTTTCAAAAGCTATTATAAGCTTGCAAAACGGAAAGCAAAACATTGTAAACATCTGAAACCACATACCATATTAGAAACAACTTTGTATGATGTATAGTTTAGATTTTTTAATTATTTGATGACATGCGCAAACCGAGAATATTTCTCCAATACGAACCTCGCGCCAGTTTAATAGCATCTATATCTTATTATAATAAGATCTTCATCATGAAACGAGGCATCCGATTGGGTAATTTGCGTACCTGTTTTTGTCCTTATGAGGGTTTGGTCGACCTTAAGAAAATCAACCCAAACTCCCTTCCTCCGTGAAGGCGAACAAGCGTTTGTTTTCATTACCTTTGGCTTTTTATTCAAAATGTCCGATTGTTGAACAATCAAAAAAGTCGCCACAACAAAGACGGAACATAATAATATAACTGTCTTGGCTCTGGTCAACGCCATACCAGATACAATCCTGAAGAGGAAGTGACAGAAAAAAGAAGAAATTAATGCCTGATTGGAGAAGCTGTTGTTGACCCTTCAAAGGAGCGATGCTATGGGTATTTTGACTTATTTTGGGACAATACTGCCCCAAATTAAAATAAACTACCTTTGTCGTCATAAACAAAATGCTTATATAACACTAAGAGGAAGATATCAAATAAATTTTAGAAGAGAAAATATACGGCCATATTAAGAGTCTAAGCGAATTTTCCAAAACACGTTGGCCCAATTTTTTCAAGTTGCAATCCATTTTCATGGTAGCCATCTGCACGCACGAGGGAGCTCTTAAGGCTGGTACTCATATAATCGTCCCGGTCGCCCCGGTCGTCCGAGTCGTTTCAAAAGTTTTTTGCAAACGACTCAGACGATAGGAACGACTCAAGCGATTTGGGTTCTCATATGATCGTCCCGGTCGTCTCGAACGTCAATAGCGCGGTCGTAAACTGGATCCGACAACATGTTTTGGGCAATAATACTGCAATCAGGGGTAGATTTGGGTCGCTTCGATCGCCTCAGTCGTCCCGGTCGCCAGAGAGTAGTTCTCAAATGATCGTCCTCGAGTTTTCACGATCGTCCCAGTCGTCCGGATAGAACACAGTTCTATCCAAGCGACCGCGATCGTCCCAGTCGTCGGGGTCGTTTGCGATCGTCCCGGGTCGTCTCAGAAGTGTTTTCATATAATCGTCCCGATCGTCCGTGCACTTTTTGAAACGACTTGGACGACCGGGACGATTATATGAGAACCAGCCTTTAATAACCTGATGTTGCTGAAAACGTTATATAAAATGTGACAGTGTCTTTTCCTCCCATGCGGGACACATTTTCTTAGATGTGCACGCCTCGTTTTGGTGCGAAGCTTGTTTTCGTCCTATAACGTCATAAAATTACTGTTTTCATTCATAACTCAGAAGTCTTGAACACGTGGAATTCTTGACATCTATTAGCTTGATGTCGATTACATCAAGGATTTTCTTGCAAATTTCGTGTTAAGGCGGGGATAAACCTGAATGCCATTTTTACGCCACTTGACATGGCTTTAATGGAAATATCTCACGTTTCAAGCAATCCAAAAACCCTATGCTTAAAACATAAATCTATGTTATGGGGTATGTTTGGAGGAAATAGTTTTTCTCAAAGGATTGGTAAAATTTAGAGAAATATGAAATATTGAAGATTGAGTAAAGTTTTAATTAGAATTTGTAGTTAATAATTATGAACATCTTCTCCTCTTCTTCTTCTTTTTCCACTTGTGCTGTTCTGTCAAATCCTGTCTTCTTTCCTTCACAACGTTTCGGCAATCCTGTCCTCTTCAGGTGTCTTGTTGCGCGTTAGTTTTTCCGTCTAATGTCTATACGTTTGTCTTTGCTACACTTGTGGTAGCGGATGTTTTTTTTTTAAACTGATAAATATATATATATATATATATGTATATATAAAACCGAAAATGTGAGGGTCAAGAGTCCAACTCCAATGTAGCTTTGCTGGTTTATTCGCTCGACGTTTCGACCATAACGGTCTTCATCAGGAGCATCTGATGAAGACCGTTATGGTCGAAACGTCGAGCGAATAAGCCAGCAAAGCTACATTGGAGTTTGGACTCTTGACCCTCACATTTTCGGTTTTAATTACGATTATTTCACTTGAAGTGTCCACGATCGCTTTAGTGATCCTCCAGCAAGCATTTTACGTTGGTTAAGGATCTGCATTGTTTGCGAGACCCCTCACAAGTTCTTTGTTATATATATATATATATATATATATATATAAACATCCGCAACCACAAGTGTTGCAAAGGCAAACGTATAGACATTAGACGGAAAAACTAACGCGCAACAAGACACCTGAAGAGGGCAGGATTGCGGAAACGTTGTGAAGGAAAGAAGACAGGATTTGACAGAACAGCACAAGTGGAAAAAGAAGAAGAAGAGGAAAAGATGTTCATACAGACTTCCACGGTGGCCCACTTGAAGAACTTATCAAGTTAATAATTAATAGACGGATACCAAGTTAGTCCACTAGCAACCTGGGGTACTCTTGCGTGGGTACCAACTGTCTGTTGGTGTTCCAAACAGTTCCAAAACTCGTTTTCTTTATTCTATCCCTTCTTTAAACCACTTAAAATGCCATTCAAATTCACGTGTACCCCCGCCTTAATTGGGTTTTCACTGACGTAATTACGTAAAGTAACACTACAAATGGTGACAAAGCCCCTTCAGCTCCAAGGGTCACACTTTGAGACATGTGATGGATTTCATACAGGGTTCGTACCCTATTTCAGAAACAAATTTCCAGGACTTTACCAAGACTTTTCCAGGACTCAGATAGATTTTCCTGGACTCCCAAATGCACTTTAATTATTTTTTCAGCTGTTGAAGCTTTCCATTCAGCCCCTCTTCAATGTCTTTCAAGGCTGCCATCTTATCTTAGCTTACAGATCTCCAGGACTTTCAAGGACTTGTAGTCATTTTCCAGGACTATGCCAAAGTAAAATTCCAGGAATTTTCCAGGATTTCCAGGACCCGTACGAACCCTGTTCATAGTTCTAGAGCGTGACGCGCGCATGCATGACAGTTCAAATGAAAGCTGAAGACTGAGTCCTGTGGTACTGTTTATTATGCTATACAAGACTGTGGATGAAATCCTAAAGTGTGAACATTCAAATGAAAGCTATTGAGCAGTACTTTTCTGTGGCACTGTTTATTATGCTGTACAAGGTGGTTCTAACTTTTGAGTCTGTGGATGAAATCCTAAAGTGTGACCATTCAAATGAAAGCTACTGAGCAGCACTTTCCCGTGGTGGTGTTAATTATGCTACGCAAGGTGGTTCTAACTTTTGAGTCTGTGGATGAAATCCTAAAAGTGTGACCATTCAAATAAAAGCTATTGAGCAGTACTTTCCTGTGGTGCTGTTTATTATGCTGTCCAAGGTGGTTCTAACTTTTGAGTCTGTGAATGAAATCCTTATGTGTGACCATTCAAATGAAAGCTACTTTGTAGTACTTTCATGTGGTACTATTTATTGTCTTTATTGTGCTGTACAAGGTGGTTTTAAAGTGCCCCTAATAACAATACATATTGAAAACTACGCGAAAAGCAACAAAAACTTTGGACTTGTTCTTCGTGGAATTTTCTTTGCTGATTGTTATTATAATTTCAACCCGTGAGGTATGTTTGAGTCTTTGACGTCACTTTCTCCCATTCGCAACCAAGCCTTGGAACAAGGTTGATTAATGGCGGCCGTAAATGTTAAAATAAAATGACTTCTGATGTTCGTAATGGATTGAAATTTGGCAAGATGAGTAAGAAAGTCTAATTGTACACGAAAATGTAAAACAAATGAAAATCAAAAATTTGATCACAGGGGCACTTTAACTGTTGAGTCTGTGGATGAAATCCTAAAGTGTGAACATTCCATTGAAATTATCTTGTTAACTTCAAAAAACGTATATAATAATAAATCAAAGGCTCCTTAGAGCCAACCCGTGAATTTGAAATGCTAGCGTAACGCAATATTGCGGTAAGCTTATGTTTTCACTCTATCACAGTTCAATATTTTTTTTTAAATTAAACGTAAGGATTTTTGACAAACGCAAAAAATAAAAATACAGTACATCACTTTCATAATGTTCAGTCCGAAGAAGAAAGAAAAAAAAAAAAAGAAAAAGAAAAGAACGACCCGAGCGAGATCGGAACCTGGGCCTATCGGCTGTAAGTCCGCGGTTTACACCACTCGACCACCGTGACCACTGACTTGAGATGGGATAAATTTTATTACTTGAAGGTAAATAAAAATCAAAACGCGTGTCTCAGTTGAAAATTCCTTTTAGATCGATTTTAACGTTGCATTAAAGACTCCAAATGCGAAACATCTTTAAGCTTATTGTTGTTTATATTTGTTTACACCAATTTAGTTATTGTTATCGCTGGATTCACGCTGTTCTTGTTACAAAACGCATTCGTAACAAAGCATTAAGTCACTAAGTTTACAGCTGATGGAAGGAGTGAGCGAGTGACTCATTTGCATATCTGTCGCCGTTACCGATAACCCGTTCATTACGCATGCGCGTATGTTCACGGGTTAAAAATAGAGTAAATAATAAAAAAGAAAAAAATCTATAGAGCAGTTATTTTCTGTGGTACTGTTTATTATGCTGTACAAGGTGGTTCTAATTTTTGAATCTGTGGATGCAATACTAAAGTGTGACCATTGAAATGAAAGCTACTGAGAAGTGCATTCCTGTAGCCTACGTGGTACGGCTACACGTAGGCTACCTTAGAAGATGGTTGTAACGTAACATTTGACTTTGTGGATGAAATCTTACAGGGTAACCATTGAAATGAAAGCTACTGAGCATTACTTTCCTGTGGTTTCTTCATCAAAATGTACAATAGGGCCCTACGTTTTTGTCAGTAAATGAAATCCTGTGGTGTGATCATAAAACCATAGGGAACCCACGTGTTTATTTCGAATGATCATAGAATAAAGTTACAAATGGACTTACGTGATGTGTTTCAATGTTATAGCAGCCACAACGGTCCGATCAAATCCATTGATACGATTTCGAAACGATCGTGTCTGTTATTACTTGGGTGGAGGAGCCCAAGTTATTTGCAATCGGGCTCTAATGCGCGTGCGTCAAACTCAATCATGCGTGACGACAAGAAGAATGCTAGCTTCAACGCTTTCTTGATAGGCTCGCCGGCGAAAATTAAATTCTAGTGGCAGATAAATTCTGATATCTTGATCGCTTACTCTTTAGCCATAATTCAGTCTTTAATTCAATTAAATCGATGGAATATTATTTATTTAGACTCTTAAGAATGGAACGGTCCGATTTATGACAATTTCCCATCCGTGCGCCAAAACGGGCGGACAAATCGTCACTTATATAAAATCGTCCATTGCAAAAATAGTTTCAAACGACTAGTTCTTCTAGATATAACAATAAAATAACTTTCGCACTACATCGAGAAAGGTGTAACAAGATAGAACAATTTCTTCATGGCAGATTTTGATCACGTGCTAGGCAACGAGATCTGCTAACAGATCGAATTTCATTTGAACGCCTAAAGAATTATTTCGAACGGCTTGCAGTGAACGGCTGGCTGTGAACGGCTATGGAAAAATTTCGAATGGAGTGAGTTTTCAGTCAGAAAGCGGACAAAACCAAAATAGGCCACTTTATGTAAACAAGGGTCCCAAGTGCCAGTGCGTTAGTCACGCAAAATTCATGTGTAAAATTCTTTCTGAACTTCATGTTTACTAATTGTGAAGATAAATCTTGAATGAAACTAAATATAGTAATCGATGCCATACAGTGGGGAAAGGTACGTAGCAGAAAAGACAGAAAACAAGTTTAGCCCTATTAAGTTTGTCGAAGTTGTCAGGAAAAAGTGCACCGAATTTGCATATGTCAAAAGGGTAATTTGAAACCTGAATACAGACTTTGCGCTTCCATGAATTCTCTGTTTTCCTTGCGGTTTCGCTGGCCAAATTACAATTAAGCTTTTCCAAATTCTACAAGCGTTAAATATAATCCTTGCACCCGCACTTCACGTAAGTCTTCACGTGTTCCACTTTACAAATGTGCACCAACAGTCAACGACATATAAGACCATCCCAATTCTCAGTGCACTCCCTATCTGGCGTGTATGCAGATTTTCCAAGATATATACATTCCAATACTCCTAATACAACGACGCCCAAGTATACGCTCCCAAAGCGGCGAAATGCGAGACCATTTAAAAACAAGACGTCTGTTATTAAATTTTAACTTGTCAGCGTTTCGCATTTCGCCGTCATGCGGCATATCACGTAACCGTTTGTTATTAATTAAATTAAGAGTTTAATTTGTTTACTCAGTGTGGTTTTAGAGCTTAATTCTGACGGTTAAGAGACTGAACGGCTTACGAAGAAATTTGTCCTCAAATGAGTTTCGTCCCTTGTCAATTTTCTCTTCTCCCTATTTCCAGACGCCGAAATACGAGACCATGCCGCATGACGCTGACAAGTTAAAATTTAATAACAGACGGCGAAATGCGAGACTCGAAATAACAGACACGATCGTTTCGAAATTGATCGGACCGTTGTGGCTGCTATAAATCCCGGCATAAGCAGGGGCGGATCCAGGATTTTTCTTAGGAGGGGGTGCACCTCTAAGGAATGACGTAACTAAAGGGTGACGTAAACAAATTTTAAAAGCGAGCAACGCTGACTAGGTCATCTCAGGGGGGGGGGGGGGGGGGGGGTTGCGCACCCCCTGCACCCTCCCCCTAGATCCGTCCCTGATAAGCTGATTTCAGTTATTCAACAGCACATTTGGATTGAAACATCGCGTACGTCCATTTGTAACTTTATTCTATGATCATTCTAAGTAAACGCGTGGGTTCCCTATGATAAAACTAAGAAAAAATATGTTGAGTACACTGATTATCTCGTCACTTCCGGAAGCCATCACCAATACAACAACTTTATTTAGTATTACCATTTCTATACATGGTGTTACCTAAAGTTAAATAATTGTAATAAACAATTATAAAGCTAATAATTAATGAGGAAGAAATGCAAATAATAACATGATAATGATAATTTCTAGTTATGATTGTTTCGTCTTTCAGTTGCTTGAAATATAAAAGTAGCAGTTATCCTGCTAATAAATTGGTCAGTGTTGTTGAAAAGAAAAAACAGTTTTTCGTGTTTACTAAAATTTGTAAATAATTTGTTTCGTTCAATAGTCTTTATAAAAAGAGTGTTTCTAAGGTCATTATATAATTTACAATCAAATAAAAAATGCATTTCGTCTTCAACTGAATTTTGATCACAGTGATTACAAATTCTGAGGTCTTCAGGAGTTTTAGGGATTGTAAATCTTCCATTTTCAATTCTTAAGTCGGATTTCCTATCCTGAATTTAGACGTTATTCTTCTATGTTCAGGATTCTTAATATGATTGATGAAATCGGAGTGTTTTGTTTCATTTTTGAAAGTGGAGTAAAATTTAAGTTTTTTATTTAAATTTATTTGATTGAGTTGATGATTTTTGAGTTGTACTAACAAATTGCTTTTTGCCTTTAATAAGAAAGTAGATGGGTTGATCAAATCTATTGATTTCTTGTCAATATTCAGTTGTGTACATAACAGATTAATCCTGTTGATCAAACCAGTTTTGTTTTCTTGAGCCATTTTGTCAGACATGTTTAAGCAAAGTTTAGCGATACTATCAGGAGGTTGATTTTCAAGATGAATCCAAAATTTAAGAATATTCATTGAAATTTGTAATTTTAAAGATAATCTTCCAAGTTCATTTCTAGATGCTACATTTGGTGAACGTTTGTTTACCCCTAAACACATCTTACAGAAATAAATATGTGTTTTCTCAATAGGATCCTTTTCCCAGCTGTTATTATCACATTTGTCATAGATGCCCCACACTTCGGAACAATATGTTAAAATTGGAAGAAATAGTGTGTTAAAGAGTTTGTTGTCGACGTTGATTGGTAGACGTAGGAAATCAAGATAACGCCGTGTTGCGAAAAAGGATCTTTTAGTTTTTTCTTTCAGTTTTTCTTTATGACAAGTGAAACTTCCATTAGTAGAAAAGTTCACACCAAGATAAGTGTAATTATCAACAATTTGAATATGTTCATCATTAACAATAAATTTATATTTGTCTGCTATTGTTTTCCTGCTTTTCTTTTGGAATATAATCACTTTTGTCTTAGACGAATTTATCTTAAGGAGCCAATCTTGACAATACTTTGATAATCTGTCAAGACTTTGTTGTAGTCCTTCTGGAGAATTCGAAATTAAAAGTAAATCGTCTGCATAGAGTAAACAATTAAGATGAGAACCATCTGGTAGTATTATAGGATCTTTGGCATTGTTGTTTAAAATGTATGGTAATTCATTTAAATATAGATTAAAAAGTAGCGGAGAGAGAATACAGCCTTGTCTAACTCCTTTCTCATAGTTAAAGAATTCAGATCGATTGTCACCATCTTTCACGCAACATTGTGATTGTGAATACATATTAGAAATTACTTTGTAAAAGGTACCACCTATTTTATATTTTAATAATTTATGTAATAAACCTTGGTGCCAAATTGAGTCAAATGCTTTTTTAAAGTCAACAAAACAAGTAAATAGTTTACCTCTGGGGTATGAGTAACATGTTTGTCAATTAAAGTTTTTAAAGTGAAAATATGGTCGGACGTGCGATGACCCGGTAAAAAGCCGATCTGAGAACGATGTATTATGTTATGTTTGTTTAAGAAATTGTGTAATCTTGCATTAAGAATTGAGCAAAAAAGTTTTCCAAGGCAACTACTAATACAAATACCTCTATAATTGGAAGGGTCATCCTTGTTTCCTGATTTATGTATCGCAGTAATTATACCATCACTAAAAGATGTAGGGAATATTCCAGATTTTAATATAAGTGTAAAAAGTTTTGCTAGTGAGGGCCTTATGAATCTTGAGCTCGTTTTTATCATTTCATTGCGTATTTTATCAAGACCAGCAGCCTTCTTGTTTTTAAGCCTTTTAATCGCCTTATCGATCTCATCAGTGGATATTGAATCATCTAATTCAGGTTGTAAGAGCTTGTTGTTCTCTAAACGTTTTATTTCTTCAAGAACATTCAGCTGAAATGTTGACAAGGTGTTATGTTCAGGTGCTGAGTGCAGCTTTTTAAAATGATCATAGAGTTTTGTAGTCGGGGATTCATTATCACTATTAATTATATTATTTTCATTCATTGACTTTAGAGTATCCCAAAATTTGTGATTGTTTTCATTGTTAACTAAATAGTCAATTTTAGAATCAAAGAATAGTTGCTTTTTACGTTTAAGTAGTTTTTTATAAGTTTTACTTTGGGCATGATATTGCTTTCTTATTTCAGTGTCTAGAGGATTGCGATGTTTTTTGTTAGATAATTGTTTAAGTGATTTCCTTAAAGCCCTGCAATCATGATCAAACCATTTCTTAGTTAAATGCTTTCTTTTAGAATTCCTTTGATAACTTAATTTAAGTGAACATTTTGCCGCTTCATGCATAATATTTGTAAACTGAGTAGTAGCTTGATCAATGCCTGTATTATTTAATTCAAAGGTCGAGTCTTCAAAAGTTTGTAACCGAGACAAAATATCAGTAGATTGAAAGGTCTCAGTGAATTTTGTTGCCGAAGTTTCATTCCAGATATATTGTTTTGGGAGTTTAATTTTGTTTTGTTCTTGAGATTGATTGTTGTTAATTAGGTTAGATGTACCAATTTTTATCCAGCAGACAAGTTGAGAATGGTCTGAAAAAATATTTGGTTGTTTTACGACGAACCCTTCAATTGAAGTAAATAGAGTATGTCCAACAATAATATAATCTACAGTACTTACTCCATTACTGGAGTGATAAGTGGATTTTCCTAAGGTATCTCCTTTAGTTCGTCCGTTTAAGATCCTTAAATCGCAAGATTTGCAGAGTTCAAGTAACTGTTTTCCATGATCATTAATATTGTTATCAAAGTTCTGTCTATTAGGAAGAGCAGATGGTACAGGAATATTATCTCCAGGTATAAAGTTAGAATTGTCATCGACCATAAAATCATTTGCTTTGCCTGTTCTTGCATTGAAATCACCAGCTAACATAACAAAACCTTTGTTGTGAAAAAATGCGATATCTGTTTCCATATCAACGAATAATTCAGGATCAAAATAAGGAGAATCTCGGGGAGGAATGTAGAGAGCACATAAGTAAATATCTTGTTCAAAGCTAAAAAAGCTGTGATTTAGTTTACACCAAATGTAATTAGTGCTTGATTTAACTAGAGAGATACCATTTTCTAAATGTTTTTTATAGGCTAGAACAAGACCTCCCGAAAGTCTTCCAGATTTCTTTTTATGGAATTTTTGGGCTGAGTTTGAAAATGTTTTAAAACCAGGGAGATCGACATCTTCCTTCATCCATGATTCAGTTAAGATCACAATTTCATGCTTACTAAAATAATTTAAAAATTCATGATTTGTTAATTTGTTCCCAAACCTGGACCGGTCAGAGAAACCGTGTATGTTCCAGCAACTAAGACTAAGCAATGATTTACTTAGAAGCGAACTTCTGTCACCGAAACACATTATCTGAAAGGTGAGATCACATGGGGATATACGTTCGAAATAGAGAAGATCAAAGCGTTTAGTTATTAAGAAAAAATAAAAATGAAATGAAATGAAATGAAACAAACAAAAAAAAAAAATATTAAGTACCTTAGATTTGGCGCATTGTTTCATATAGTTTTAGTAAGTTTAAAACAGTTTCAGCGTTCAATGATGGAGGACTTGACCGGATGTTTGGAGAAATAGTACCAGTGTGTTTTACAGCAGAAGAGTATGATGGATGTGTTCCTACTCCATGGCTAATCTCTCGAGGTGGAGCTAAATGGTTCTCTCGTTGTGGAAGATGTGGTAATTGTGGCAATAATCCATATGCGGGCGTGGGTGAACCAAATCTTGTTGTGTTCTGAAGTTGAAAGTTGCGCTCGAGGGAGGTTGTGAATTTTGAATGAATTCCTTGTTGGTTTATGTTTCCACGCATTCGGTTGAAAACGATATCTTTTAGGTTTGTCACCAGGAGGCCAATACTTCTTCTCTTGAGGTGTTTTCTATCGTGCAAATTGTCAATAGTGATATTGTCATTGTTGACAAGATGAACGTTAGGATAAGGGGAACACAGATTTCCAAGCTTCGTATTTAATTCTGGTCTTCGTTGATCTATATCATCTGCACGGATTAAAATTGAGGAGATTACAATTTTGGAGGATGGGTGTTTTTCTGTAGCAGTTTTGACCAATTCGTGATATTTGTCGATACACTGAGGTATTGTTGACTGTTCTAAGTCATTTGTGCCGGTATGAATAATGATGTGACTCGGGTTCCCGAGATGATTAGACTTCAATAAATCAACAGCTGAAGAGATTGTTGGAGCGAAATGCTTGCGGGCTTGAGTTTTCGGGCTGAGGCGATTGAGTTCAATATATTTTCCATTCAAGTCGATGAGTAGGGCAATAGAGTTGAGGGTCGATTGGTCGTTATCTTTGAGATCATTTGGTTCGCGGTGATTGGGAGAGAAATTATCTTTCTTGTCGGTTTGAGAGAGGTTACGATGCAAAGGTTGTGAAGTTGGGATTGTATGTGTTTGTACGGAGGTATCATTGTTTCCAGGATCGAGGTCGGCCAGAACTGAGAACCTATTTGCCAATGGTACTGCAGCATTTGATGATTGTATTGCTGTTTTTTCAGCGCTGGTGGCCGATTCACTCAGAGTTGGATTTGGGCCAACGTTGTTGTCTTGACCCAGATCTTGTTCAGGGCGTCCAGAATCAGAGATTGTGGTGTTGTTTGTAATGGAACCATTTTCTGTAAGGAGAGATTTGACGTGTTTGATTTCAGATTTGAGGGTGTGCATTTCTGATCTTAATTTGCAACTTTCCGATTTGAGTTTACTGTTTTCCGCTTTAAGGGCTTCGTTTTCAATTTCTAGGTCTTGTAATCTTGAATGGATCATTTGGAAATCAACCTTTGATGAGTTCCCCACTTGTACAATTTTATCTTCCAGCTTAGACAACTGAGTGTCAAAGATGTTGTTATTGGTATTTTTGAGTTCTGCGACGTCAGCTTCAATGGTACTGAGTAAGGATTTTAGTGCAGCAATGCTATTACTTTGGCGTGAGGTTAACAAAGAGTCAAGAGAATTCCTTCTCTTCCGGATTGGTGTTGTGCAATCATCTCTGGTTTCTTCATTGTTAATCTTTGTACGAATATCATGATCAGTTGGAACAGCATCATTGGGATTGTTGTTAGGATGGTCGGCTTTCTTCTTCTTTAGGGACTTCCTTTTATTTACTGGCAAGCACAGGACTGCGGCTTCGAGGTTCCGAAAAAGTAACTCAGTGTCTTCGAAGGTGAGCGTAGGCTCCTGCGGAGTTAAATCGATCGAACTGTCAGTGAAATTTTTCAGTGCACAGAATTCACGTTCTGCCCATACTTTATACGCAGTTCCCTGGAACATAATCACTCCAGTCGTTAAATATACATGGATAGTGATGAGGGTGGTATCTGTATCATATGAATGAGTTTGGTCTTGATCATCGACTGTTGAAGATAATTGGTCATCAGCGCACGTGTTAATCTTGAGGATCTTGATTTCGATGTCTTGGAAGTTTGTAGGACCATCAGGTTCCACACGATCGATCCATTTGACTTCGTAATCAGTGCTGTCTCCAAGACTCTCAAAATATCGCTGCTGGAATGCATAGATCCAGTAATGAATGCGATCCGGTGATGTTAGAAAGGATGCACATCTCGCAGCTGGCTTGTAGACTTCTAAATCGATTGATTCGAATTTCAATTGCCTTCGCTTTCCTGACTTGTCTTTAAAATCAGTTAGAGAATACTTCGCTTTGATCTCCTCCATTCCGAAGGCTTAAGCCCCCAGAAAGAGAGAAATGAACCGAAAAAAAAGCTAAATTACGGAGAGGCGCGTGAAACACGTCCACACGCCATTGCGTGACATGCAAGCAATACAAATTACACCAATATTTCGTGACAAAATTTTTTTTCAGTTCTTTGCGACATCGAAAATCAAATAGCGCGAAAGCTACCTTTTAGAGAAATAAATCGACAGTAATGTTCTCAATTGATACATGTATCGCATGAATTCCAAAGAACCCCGGAAAGGACGACAATCGATATATAGGGGATTATTATTTTGGCTTTTTAACATTAAAGAAAGATGTGTGGCCGGATAACAATGCCATATCAAGTCTTGCCAACCATACAAGTTCCAAAAATTCATAATACGTTTTTGCGAGTATAAGATGCCCTTGCCTGGCGAGTCTCGAGAACCATCGACACCGATCTTGTCATACAAGCTCACACATTTGATACATGTAGAACCTATAGAGCAAGCTCACACATCTGACATGTAGAACCTATTGAGCAAATTGAGTTTTTCTCGCGTCGTATATAGATTTCGAAGAAAAACAAGCGACGCGTATTTTGATTATAAAAAGGCGATTATTGCAACGTAAAACAGGGTCTATATCAAACAATTATCGGACGGAATTCGCTACTCTTCTAAATTGTCATTGTTGTGGTATTCCAATTCTCGTTTTGTGCGCATTGCACGTAATCAAGAACCCGTTTTCACTGGTGTAAAAAATATAACGCCTGTTCTGCAGGCTACTGGTGATATGGATCCCCTAAACTAATAAATATTTTTTAAGCATACATGTACATACCTTTTGTGTCGTGAGTTATGAGATTGTAGATGTATATGACTTGTTCCGTGAGTAGCCGACTCGACGAGTACTTGAAGCAAAATATGTTGTTGAACGGTTCAAATTTCGCAAAGGTGATCAAAGGGGTAGGTCATGAAAGCTGTTGATGATTAACGTCAAGAAGTGACCTTAATTGGAGTCAATATTGGTTGACATAAGTTAATGTTTAGTGAAGCGGAGTCCAGTCGAGTCCGGTCCGGTTAATTTTGCTGTGCGGCGGCCGCTCCTGATCCTGGTCCACTCGTCTCCGCGTTCGACGTGCACGTTCGCTCGCTCCATTGGCCGTATTTTTCACAATTTCCCTCCTTCTCCTCCCGTTATAAATAAATAAAACAATAATTTGCTCGACCCTGTCAACCCGCTGCCACTCCACGCTCGCGCAGCGCAACGAAACATTATAGGATAATAATCCTATAATGGATTAGGCTGAGCCTAACAGCGTCGCTCACTGAACAGGCTTAACAAAGGTGAAACTTAACTGAGGTGAAAGCTCGAAAGCGCAATAATTAAGATTGACGACCGGGCTATTTTTCAATTTTAGCAATTCTCAAAAACAGAATTACGCGACCGTCTGCACAGTACATTTAGATCGTACAAAAGTTCACAAAAACAACTTTTTCTCCGTCTAGAATAACTAGTACGACTACTTTCCGAATAAAATACACTTGTTGCTTGTCAAAAGTTGCCTGAGAAACTGATTTGAAAATAAAAAATTGCAAAAATACACAAACATATGTGCATAAGGCGACGCGAGCGAGTGAAAATAAAACTATAAAATCCAAGTCTTGTTTTGTTTACATAAAATCGCTTTTCAATCTATGTAATGAATGAACAAACAGATACAAATCTTCTTTCTAAAAATTTAATTTTATTAAAATCTCTGATTAGTTTTTGTTTAAAAGCAAAACGCGTACCATTCAGTTATAGCGCATCGAGTTTGAGCTGCCTTCGATGAAATCAGAAGAAATCGATACAACTGAATTTAAGCACGTTTTAAAAACAATTCTCCAAAACCAACAAGAACACAAAATAAAAGTCAATCACAGATTGATGTCAACATAAATTCCCATCGAAAAATGTGATCTGTTTTACCTTTAAGTCCCTCGCCGGCTTGGAAGTTCTTTAAATCTCCGCTTCTTTGGTTTTGAAATCCGTAATAAAAACAAATATCTCCCCGCATTGATATAAAAAACCGTATGAAGTTCCTCGAAGCAAGATTTTATCCCTGAAAGCTCTTCTTTTTCCACTATAGCGGCTTCTGAGTATCCCTTAATTAAAATTCGTATCCCTGTCTTGAGTAGCAAACCGCGAAAAATTCAGGAAATAACGACTTTACTTCTCATCGGACACAGCGAAAGATCCAACCATAAAAGTGGGAAAAGTGTTTACCGAGCTGACGGCTGTGTAGTCGCGCGAAAAACAAAGCCTCGCTTTGGTTTCAAAATTTCTAAGATTCCGGATGTTCCATGACGTCATACGCGCATGTTTTGCGACGTCATACGCGCCCGCGAGCTAGTCCTGCCCAATAGGCTTTTACACAAGTTGCTCGGCAACTTTTTGGCAACTTTTGGCCTTTCGAGCAACTTTTGAGCAACTTTTGGTTTCGAGCATTTTTTCGGCAACTTATGGTCTTTCGACGAAAGACCATAAGTTGCCGAAAAAGCAATTTTATGTTTGAGCAAGGTACTATATTTAGTGTATTTTGACCAAAACACAGCAAAATCTGGCAGTGACAATGCTCCTTTAAGCTCCGGTCGTGTGGGTTTCCTGTGGCTCGTGTGAGACTTTTCTTTACCTTACCTAATACCCAAAAAGATATCAGGATCACTCTGGTCATTTTCGATTCAAACACCTTTAGGGGTCTGGATGGGGGTATTGAAATGTCAGTTGTCAGTTACATTTTGTGTCAGTTGCCAGTTGCCAGTTGCCAGTTAAATGACTGTTAATAATTAACTAAGGCCTAGGGCAAACGTCGAACTTCACATGTGCCGAATCTAATGCAAATGAGCAAAATCTATTGTTCTTGCTCATTTGCATTAGATTCGGCACATGTGAAGTTCGACGTTTGCCCCAGGCCTAAGACCTTTAAAAACTGTTTTGGGCCCATTTTTGTTTTATTAAAAATACATAAAATTCAAGTTCAAGTTCAAGTTTATTGCCCCATATTGTAAACAGACTAAACAGTTACAGTTAATAAATATACAATTTAAGAGCAAGGAAGCCCAAAAGAAACCACTGGGCTTATAAATAAATAGGCCCCTTGATATATTATAATCAACTAATTATTAAAAGAATAATTAGTACTGATAAAATTAAGGATTAATTATGATATCATTTGTGTTTTCAGAAGCTGTAGGATTGCCCTCGTCGCAAGGACGGTTTCACGCAGACAGTTTTTGAAAAATCTTTGTAGAGTTCAGATAAGGTGACTTAATTTTTTTTAAATAAATTATGTCATACAACCGAAAGTGTACCAGCAATCTTAAATTTATGTCATCCCTAGTGTTATTTGGATCAATTTCCCTTTCGCGCCGGGATAAATTAATTTATTTCGTCGCCAACGCATGATTTGAATGTTGTTAATGTCGCACACCATTTCTATATTTAGCTGATCTAATAGGTCAATAGCGCTTTGCACTATTACTAAAAATAGATAGACCCCCTAAGTGACTCAGACAAAGTCTGCTCAAAGGCTTTGTATAAGCGTGATATGTTTTAGATATGAAAAATCGGTGAAATCAGCGGTGAAATCAGCGGTGAAATCAGCGGTAAACGAGAAAATGAGTTTTCATTTGCATGTGAATGAAAACTCATTTTCATATGAAAGGTTGTGCACCTAGCCTCGCTTTGACAACGAGGCGTAACGTAACTCGGAAATGGCCTATTGTTTTCAAGATCTGTACACGACAAGAAATGATCCCGGACGCCAAATGATCCCCGACGCCAAATGATCCCCGAACCCGAAATGATCCCCAAACAGAACTAAACCACAGCGAGCCCACACAATAATTTTATAGGAAATTATAGGATTTACCTAAATTTCATATTATAGCGACGTATCGCCAAATGTATATACTGATTTATTTGTTGTGTGTTGTCGTCCTTTTGCCGTAAAAGTGATATTTTTTAGCGATTTTGGAGGATTCTGAGTTCGCCGTTGACTGTGCATCTTAGAGGACTTCTCTAAGAGGCACACTTTATTTTAGTAATTCTGGCATCCTCGGGACAGAAACGTCATCCCATTCCATTCTGATAATTCCTTGAGGATGAGTTCGCGGCGTTGTGTTTAGTTCTATTTAGGGATCATTTGGCGTCGATCATGTTTAGTTCTATTGGCGATCATTTCGGGTTCGGCCGACATTTGGAGTCGGGGATCATCTCAAGTCGTGTACAGATCTCATTATTTGAATTTCTAAAATGATTATCTTGCCGCTCAGCCAGTCACTGAATTTCTCCAATCCGAGACAGGTTCGAGTTTAAACGTGCATAAATACAAAAATTTTTAATCTCCAGCGACTCAAAATGGCCGCTCTTTCATGTACATAACACTGTTTTCGACTCACGAAGAAAACGGCAGCGATTAAAATCAAAGTAATCTCACCTTCTCCAGCGAAGAAATCGAAGGTCTGGATTCCACCAGGTAACAAAAAGTCTAGAAAAAAGTCGAGAAAAAAGTCGGGAAAAAAGTCGGGAAAAAAGTCGGGAAAAAAGTCCAGAAAAAAGTCCAGAAAAAAGTCAAGAAAAAAGTTGTGAAAAAAGTCAAGAAAAAGGTCGGGAAAAAAGTCGAGAAAAGGAAAATCGAGCACGAATTTTCTTCTCCAGCGAAGAAATCGAAGGTCTGGATTCCGCCATGCTTCCTTCGAGATACGAAACTTGCCTGAATCCACAAAATGTCAGCGGTAACAAAAAGGCGAGAAAAAAGTCGAGAAAAAAGTCGAGAAAAAAGTCGGGAAAAAGTCGAGAAAAAGTCGAGAAAAAAGTCGGAAAAAAAGTCGAGAAAGAAGTCGAGAAAAAAGTCGGGAAAACGTCGAGAAAAAAGTCGGAAAAAAAGTCGGAAAAAAAGTCGGGAAAAAAGTCGAGAAAAGAAGTCGAGGAAAAAAGTCGAGGAAACATCTCGGCAAAAAAGTCGAGAAAAAAGTCGGGAAAAAAGTCGAGAAAAAAGTCGGGAAAAAAGTCGGGAAAAAGTCGAGAAAAAAGTCGAGAAAAAAGTCGGGAAAAAAGTCCAGAAAAAAGTCGCGTAAAAAGTCAGGAAAAAGTCGAGAAAAAAGTCGGGAAAAAAGTCGGGAAAAAGGTCGGGGAAAAAGTCGAGAAAAGGAAATCCGAGCACGAATTTTGCATGGCCCTAATCGGGCTCCGTAGTTTTAAGTTGTTTATATCACCTTTATTTCATTTTCAGTTGTTTTGCTCTTTTACACGGAGAGGATCCACTATTTTTAGCGGTTTGAAAACTCCCGCCGGGACCTGAAATTTGCGACATTTTGAGCGCGGCCAAAAAAGTATTTGTGACCGCATTCGTATGTTCGATCACAACAAAACATGGCGGAGAAGGGGACGAACTCGGGATTAAAATACGTGTCGTTTTCTGCCATTTTTAATCGAAAAGAGCCTTCCACAAGTTGCCAAAACTCCACTGTAAAACGAGTGATGTGCTCCGTTGTAAAAACATTTTAAATGACGACACTAGAACCCAGTTCCTAGTCTAATATGACCAACTTGCGTCGCTTGTTAAAATATGTTCCCGCCACTTTAAGTGACTTATTTTTCCATCAAAAGTATTCTAAAAACACCTTTCTTCAGATAACCGAAAAAAAAATGACAGTAAAATCATATCATATCACTGTAAAACACAAATGGACTGTTTTAATTTGTCGTCGGCTAAAAGGTAACTTTTTTTCCTCTCGTTTATCCGATGATGAACAATTTAAACGCATTCATATGCGAAGCGACAATGATGCCTTTTTCTAAATTCACTAAATTCATTCAGAAGTGTTTGAAGATCGTGAACCATTCGCATTCAATCATTTTTTGGGCTAACAGGTAAATCCATTGTTTTCTTTTAACTTAACGCTTTCTCTGCAGTTTGCTTCAAAGTGTCCATCTGTTACATGCATGAAATGTAATTAAATTTTTACTATAAATTTACAGAGCTGGTTGCTCGTGTAACTGAAAATTGGCAAAATTACTGAAGTAGAATTGTAATAAAGTGGCCAAGTTGCGTTTTAGGAAGGTTCGGTTCTGTTAAGAATATTGGGCGCATTTTCGTGGACTCGCTTATTCATGCCCCCCCCCCCCCCCCCCCCCGGGATTCATGGACAACCTCACGTACTCTTGTGCCTGCTATGGAACCCACCCAGACAGTGTAGCCAGAAAAGAACTTTCCATGATCCTTATTTTAATAGGCCCGCTCTGTGTTTAATGGAAGCCAGCGATATACAGCATGGTCATTTGACTGGCACGGAGTAGTCAAACCAGGTTCTAGTAGACGAGAGTATCCAACTAGAAATACTTCGGTCATCATTCATCAGCATGATCACGTTTCTATCACAACCCGAGTAAATACTCCACCGCGGTCAAACGTCCGAGGCGTTTTTCGTTTTATTTAGTAGGATTTTATTTAATATTAAATGGAAATATGGGCAAGGATGAATAAAAAAATTAGTTGACATTACTATCTTTTAATTTTTCTCAAAATGATGAGCTGTTTTACGTTGAAAACTGACCAAAACTCTTTGCGCCTGATCAAAATTATGTTGGCAAATGGCGCCGACAATTCTGCAGTTCACAGTTTTTGAACGCTTAGAACTTTTTTGGTAAACTTTCAAAACGTTTGGTAAATTGACAGTGTATTGGCAATATATTAAACTTTAAATAGTGAAAATGAAAACCTTAACTTTTAAGTACTTTGCTTAACTTTTGCAAATTTCTCTCGTTTGACGGCGGTTAAAGTAAATACAAACTTAAGCGGCTACTTTGTTATTTTTAGATCATAACAGACCATTTGCTATTTTTGATTTGCGCTCTGTTAGCCTTGTCGTAAGTCTTGAACACAGTACACGACTTTTTTCAGTTTTTCAGATTTGGAGATGATCAAGTATAAAAGGTAATATAGACTATAGTACCCTCGAACCAAGCCGTTTGGAACTTCACGATCACGTTCAATCACAACTAGCAAATGACTTCTCATAACTGACGGCTACCTTGTTATTTATAGATCGTTTTCATCTTCGAAAGCAGTTTTTTTTTCCGCATGGCTGAGAGCAACCCCAGAGATAAGATGTTAATTGCAGAGAATGGCAAATGAATTATTGAAATTCTTGAAATACAGCTAAATTTTCGTTATTACTATTTCTGTTCAGTTCATAGATTCAAAAGACCTGATTTGGTCGATTTGCATCCTCGCTTTAGAAAAGTTTCTAAACTGAGTGAAAAAGAAAGTTGTTTTTGTTTTGCAAATGGACTCAGCTGCACGGCCAAACTAAATCTCCAAAGCAATGCTGCTGGTATGAAGAACGTGTTGATAGATGCGGGCCGTGAATAATAAGCTGTTTTGACAAGGCAAGGTTCGAACGTTATCTTCTTATAGTACATCCAAAATCCATATTATGAATGGTTTGACAAGCCAATGGAACGTTATGTAATAGAAGGAGTGAAGTTAATGCCCAACCGTACGATAATTAGTGACAGTCCTGCCTACTGATCGATTATTACTGACTGAAATGACTACTACAAAAGCTCAAATAATTATCAATAATGTAGCAATATAGATCAATAGAGTAGTAGTTTTGAATAGGCCATTTGCACGATGACGTCATATGACTACAAATACCAGAATCCTTCAGTATTTTCTTTTGTAGTGCAAATTAGGGCTATTGTTATTTAAACCGCACTGGGGTTACAAAATTTAAATAAGAAAGGAAAAACGAAATGAATTCTGGTAGTTGTAGTCAAATGACGCCATCGTGCAAATGGCCAATTGAGTGTCGTAAAACGAGTTTGCCTTTTGGGCGAGGGTCGAGGGTCGAGGGTACTACGTCGAGGGTCGAGGGTAACTAGTCGAGGGTCGAGGGTAACAAGTCGAGGGTCGAGGGTAACTAGTCGAGGGTCGAGGGTAACAAGTCGAGGGTCGAGGGTAACTAGTCGAGGGTCGAGGGTAACAAGTCGAGGGTTAAAAAATCTCAAAATTGAAAAAAAAATCTGAAAAGTAAAAATAATATAAATAATAAATATTATAATAAATGAATAGATAAATAAATAAATGGATAAAAAAATCGGATAAAAAATCGTAAAACCGACAACAGTAAGGGCTTCCTTTCACCACCCACAGACTATAAGCTTCGCAAAGCCAATCCCCACCCCACCCCACCCCGCTCTTCCGAACACACACGGCTCGTGGTTCATTGAGCTAGCACATTGCGCGTTCGAGACTTTCATCTGTTTCGTCTGAACTGGACTAACTTCGCAGAAGATTGCAGGTACTGGACTTACTTCGCAGAAGAATTGCAGGTGAGAATAAATATTAGTACAAAATATTAGAAGTAAATAGTAGTAATCGCTCTAAGCTTATGCTTTAAATAAGCTTGTAGTGTTTTGTTCACTATCTACCGAAGGCAAACATGTGTTGGGAAAATCTCTTATCAGTACTCTAATTTCGCAAGACTTCCAGTTTGTTCAGCTTTAAAAGGTAAACGGCCGATTCTAAAATTTACTTTATACGCCCATTCATCAAGAAAAACCAAACTAAAGAATTTCGATTTTATTCAGATTTATATTTTCCTCCCAGTCAGCATGAATGGACCCGCGCCGGCCGGGGCCGGTGAATGAAGTGCGCAGAGCAGCTGTGGTCAGCGTAGATCACGCATTAACTAGTCACGTCCAGATTTTAATTTCCAAAGCTTGAAAGTTTCCTTCAGGTATAGTTATAAACGATATATAATGTTATTACAGCAATTATGTTCTGTTTTCTCTGGAGTTGTCAGACAAAAGAATAACAATCTTATCTTTCGTAGTCGAAGAGACAGAATGCGACGACACTCGTTTTCCGGACAAACATTTCTAAATCAACATTCCATTGCTTTCTATTCGGCTAGATGGAAAAATCCCAAGTTTCATGAATAAGGTTTCTCCTTTTTTCGAAAAAGTGTTTAGAAATTGTAAGAATGTTAAGTATTTTTGTTTTTAATTTTACAGACGTAGTGCTAAGTTGCTGAAGCGTGTGGAGGACGAAGGATTTCAAATAGACTTCAACCCGCCTGGCGATGGCATGTGCTTCTATGCTTCAGCAGGCTATCAGCTGGGTCTTAGTGCAACGACCGTTAAAAACCTTCTTTTTGATTACCTGCGTACTCATAGATTTGATGTATGTATTACAAATTTCTTTCACTAAGGCAAACTAGAAGCGGTCACGTGTTTTTTTAATAATAAACTCTATTTTGTTTCTTTAATTTGGGAAAAAGGGAGATGGCAATGACAGGCTAGGCTTCATATGTAGTGTCGATATTGGTGGACGAGAAGTTCCTGAATCGTGGGATGACGCATTGGAGTTTCTGCATAACGACTATGCAAATGCGATGGTGATCAGAGCTCTACCAGAAATATTGCATTACAAAGTCGTTATCATTACAGTGTCTGGGGTAGGTTTACAAAAAATCAAATTTAGAAGTAGAAAAGTAGCTTTCCTGCTAATTGTAAAAATTCCAAAAGCAGCTGTTATGCTATTATTTGTTATACATTTTAAAGATTTTTGAGAATCATTTTTACTTTCTTTTGCTCAGGAAGAGGCGAATTGTAATGAAATCTGCTTTCGTTTTCCAGAAACAATTCAGCGACACAGCAATTTTTTTCATTCCAATAACTCTTGCTTAAAAGGTGATGGGACGTCAGTGAAAACGATTAATAAACTTTGGCATAATTGTATATTGTTTTGTTATCCTCAGTCTGATCGACGGGACTACATTAAGGAGTTCAAGCCCAAAGAAGGACCGTGCATTGGTACCTTATATCTAGGGCACAGTGGAGACCATTACATTGCTTTAAAACAGCGCGAAGTGGTGCGAACTCTATTTGTCTTGTTTATTGAGTATTCGGCTTGTTCCCCAATATAATTTCTGGTTAATGAGTAGTTTCAAAGGATACCTCAGAGGCAAACAGCGTACGCCAATCATACCCGTATGGTTAGAATCACAAATATCAGGAGCTCCGCTTGTAGGGGGGGGGGGGGGGGGGGGGCGGGGAGGGGGGTGTAGTCTGTACTTACAGTTAATACAAGAGTTTTACTGTTGACAAATATGCTTTTTAAAACCTGTTGATTTTTCCAGACACAAAGGAAAAAAAGACGACAATACCCCAAAATGGAATGGTTGGGCGAGCCTGAATTCGAAGATTACAACCCTGGAGTTCCAGTTTGGAGGGGTGAGCCACAGGTTAGAAGAGTTTTTCTTTCATGCAATTACTTCAGGCAGCAAATCGACTGAGGTTTGGCAATGACAAAACAATACCGAAGACCCTCGAGTATTACAAAACTGAGCATTTATCTTTTTTCCACAGTATCATCTGTTTCGTAGAGATGATCAGAAAGAAATTATAACCATTGGCAGCTCAGAGGAATCATCCGGTGAAGAAAGGACGCCAGTGGAATCTGTCAATTCGAAGGTGGCTGATCGGACTAAAAGACAGCGTAATTCATCGGTACGTACGTTTCCAGTAACATGGCGTTAAAAAATAAAGCAGCGATAAAAAAAAAACAAACCAGTAACCACAATGCAACAATGTTGTTTTCCTCATTGCAGAAACGAGGGAAGGAGAAAGATGTTGATCTGATCGATCTTACCATGTCGTTTGACCGACTTAGCTCTGCTGAGAGCACACCGACAAAGACAGGGCAATGTCATCGCCCTTCAAATGTGAAAGCCAAGGATATATTCAATGCTAAATCGAGGTAAAAAAAGTGCAATCAGCGAAGCTAAGGGAGTGACAAAAACTGTCTTCGTGTCTAAAATGCTAAAATCGCTACGATTTAGGACGAATTATATTGTTGTGACACAGAGATACTGCACTTTAAGCCGAATTTATAAATAGCCAACTGAATCACAACTTTCTTTGGGAAAGGCGATTCAAGCAAAAACTATGTAATTGTGAAAAGACTTTAAAAGACGATAACCATTGCTCACGTTATTGTTATTGTTTCAGTATTGGGGCTTGCTCTGACGAACCAGTCAAAATGGAACAAGAGGATGCTTCAGACGAAGAACTACTTAAACCCGTGTTCAGGTAAAACGCCACAAGATTACCCTTTACCGTTACCATTGTACGGTCCTGTACTGACTAGGTCATTCATATAGTAACACCGTTATTCGACTTATAGTACACTAAACAAAATTAATGAATTCTGATTGTACTAGAGGTCTTGTGATTTCTTATACAAATTCTATATCTTTTTATAGTGCCTCTGGAGTCTCAGATGAGGATCGCAAAGATGACATTTTATTAGAGGGACTCATTAAAAGCAGGTATAAAAAGATATAGCAGTTATATTTCGCTATGTGATAAAACCTTTGAGCCTTACCTTAAATAGCCATATGTACTGACTTGTTTCGACATTATGTGTATTTTTTGCAGACAAGGATCGGAATCTGAATCTGACGACTCCATAATTCCCCAGAAGCCAAAACAACGTAAGATTTCAAAATCTTCGTGGGAAAACGTTCCCAAAGAATCCGTTGAATCCCTACCCGTTGGAATTAACGGACTAAAAGTGTATGTCATCAAGGATTTTCGTCAAAGATCCGAATACCTAAAAGATGGCAGGAAATGGAAAAAAAACTGTCCCACGGAATGGAAAAACCATGGTCGTGTGCGCTTTGCGGATTGCAAGGGTTCATACCAATGCGTCGAAGATAAATGTCCTTTTAGAGTAGAATTTGGTGTTAAAAATACAAGGCAGTTCGAGAAAGAACGAGGTGAAATGGTTTGCAAAGGCTGTGGTAAAGTAGGAGAATATGTTGCTTGCAGTGCTCGAAGGTACCTCAGTTATGGTACTAAATCAGTTACAGTTTACCACATCGGCAATCACACTTGCCCCATCATTGACAATCTTCCAAAAAAGGATGTCAAGAGTATCGAACAGATGATACGGAATCAACCAAACATCAAGCCTTCCGAGCTGCAGTCGGCGTTCGTCATGTCTGGATTTCAACAGCAAATGGACTGGAACGCCGTCGAAAGAGAAGCCAGTGCTGTGATGGACAAGAAACGAGTTTCCAACATGAAACAGAAATTAAAAAAGGATATAGAGCCTTTTGGACACAACTTTGAGGCACTTATATCATTTAAGGAGTATGCGGATAAGAAGGATCCCCTGTATGTGTATAAGATTAATGACAAACGGGGAAACCCGGACATGCCATCCTTTGTCTTAAAGACAAGCACGACAAAAATGACAATGGCACTTCACATGGACAAAACAGGAGACCACTTTCTAAGCAAGGAATTCTGTCTTTTCGACGGGAAAAGAAAACGGTGCAAAGGGTTTGTAACGCTAACGGCCAGTGTCTACCATCCCTTGCTACGGAAGCAGATACCGTTGGCCATAATGGAAGCAGAAAGCGAGAACACAGAAAACGTCGAACTTTTTTGGCGTTTATTTAATGAAGCCCTTAGGAAAGTGGCGGCTTCTGATAGCTTTAAATTCAACCCTATTGGTTGGTGTTGCGATATGGCAGGAGCTAATCTAGCCGGAATTTCGAAGGTCTTTGGAGATGACGCTGATATAAAATCGTGCGAGTTCCACTTCAAAGATCATCGAAATAAACAAGCAAACAAACTTGACTGTAAGGGCAGTGACGAGTTCAAACAACTGTGTGACAGGCTCTTACTATGCACAACTGCTGCTGGTTACCAGGCCGCCAAATCTGATATGGACTTTTTTATTGCAGCCGATGACAGCAGAGCTTTTCTGACTAGCTGGGTATCGTGGTGGCATGAGCGCCGTGGTTTCATCTTCCGTGCGTTTACCAGCCCCACTGCACCGCAGATGAACCAGGCTGAAGTTATCCACGCCGGTTGGTCTCACAGAGACCGTCAAAATTTGTCTCTGCTGGACGCATGTCAGGCAGACACACGAGATTCTTTGCTGCTTGACGTGGAGGTTAAAGCCTTCGTGACTGGCGCTGCACCCGGCGGGAAGGGCCCTTCATTTGCTGACCGCGCACGAAAACAGCGGAAGTGCGGAGGGCGAAGTCGGCAGGTAAGGAGATGTTTAGCACTACTGAGGGGCTGCTCATTGATGCAGGCTCGTCACACAAACCGCCTGCTCGGAAAAAGCAAAAAGCAAGCAAGTCAAAGGGTCCAGTTTCACCATCACCATAGGTACCCAGTCAACGTGTGCAACTTCCGTCTCCTTTGCAGCCGAGCTACCCTTCTTCCCATGGCCTGGCCAACAATATGCAGCCCCGGATGCAGACTTTTCCTCAATCGTCCACGTCCACTCAACCGCCCGCGTATCCGCAAACGTCCGCGTATTCTCAACCATCCGCATATACTCAACCGTCCGCCTATCTTCAACCGTCTGCGTATCTTCAACCGTCCGCGTATCCTCCACCGTCCGCGCATCCACAACCGTTCGCGCACCCACAACTGCCCCTCCCTCGAGCGTTCCCTCAAGCACCAATGCCCCGTGCTGGCTTACAGCCCTCGTGGAACGCGAGTATGTCTCCAAGTATTTACCAGTTAGTTATCACGCCTCCTACAGTGAGGAGATGCTATGGCTGCGGAGAAGAGCTGGGCGATAAATATAAAACTCCACCCTGTAATATTATAATAAAACATGTAGACAAACGGGTGACGGGAAAAGATTGTACAACAGGACAACTAAAATACAGTCAAGATTTTTCAAACACCTATTATCATCCTTTAGCAGCTCATATAACTTAAAAAAATCCACTTTTTTCTGGCCAAGTTTACCTCAGGCGTGACCTTTACATGTCATTAGATAATGCTCAGCGCAATTACCTAAACGCGTTGCATAGCCTTAATATTGTTTTTTATTAACTTCATTTATTGAATGGGTGCAATTGCCGATCATTGCCACTTGCCTGTGGAATAGGCAGAAACACGAAACATCTTGTATGTAATTTTGTCGCAATAGGTGGCATATTACTACTTCACTTTTAAATATTTAAACGTTTTAACGAGTTGAGCTGTTTTGTTAAAGAACAATGTAATGTTGGTATTAATTATTTGCGAGTTAAAAGTCACGGTTTAATGGAACGATCAATGGTAGTTATTTGCCAAGCTGTGAATGAGAGATCTGTTGTTGTGTTTGTTTTTGATGAGATTACCATGTTTATGGAAATTTATTAATTAAAAGTTATCTCTCAAACTTGTTCATGTGTTTAAGGCCCAGGCCAAACGTCGAACTTCCCATGAGACGAACCTAATGCAAATTAGTAAAAGCTATTGTTTTTGGTCATTTGCATGAGGTTTGACTCATGTCTAAGTGTTATGACGAGCAATTTGTGTCATTTCAGTCAACTCTCGCCTGGCGGACACCTCACTATTACGGACAAAATCCAGATCCCGGCGAAAGCTATAGAGATTTGACTGAAAATGACTTCCGCTATTACGTATACTGTCACTATTACGGAAATACGGACACTTACGTGGATACCGTACTGATAGCAATAAATGATGGCCGTCGGTGAATAGTGAACAAAACACTACAAGCCTATTAAAGTATAAGCTTAGAGCGATTACTACTATTTACTACTAATTTTTTGTACTAATATTTATTCTCACCTGCAATTTTTCTGCGACGTAATTCCAGTTCAAACGAAACAGATAAAAGTCTCGAACGCAAACCTCAACGAGCCGTGTGTGTTCGGAAGAGCGGGGTGGGGTGGGGTGGGGATTGGCTTTGCGAAGCTTATAGTCTGTGGGTGGTACGATTTTTTATCCGATTTTTTTATCCATTTATTTATTTATCTATTCATTTATTATAATATTTATTATTTATATTATTCTTATTTTTCAGATTTTTTTTTTCAATTTTGAGATTTTTTAACCCTCGACTTGTTACCCTCGACCCTCGACTAGTTACCCTCGACCCTCGACTTGTTACCCTCGACCCTCGACTAGTTACCCTCGACCCTCGACGTAGTACCCTCGACCCTCGACCCTCGCCCAAAAGGCAAACTCCGTAAAACTAAAACCAAAGTAATTACTCTGATCAATCACAGCAGTCGTAAACAATCCAATGAACCAATCAGAGCTCGAAGCAATTACATGTCGGCGGCGCCAAGCGCGGGAAAACGCGTGCGAGCAAGTCACGATTGGTTCTGGTTTTACTTCTGATTGGTCGAGAAAGTTTTCTGATTGGTCGAGATTTTTTAGCCAATCACAAAGCGTAGCAATGAAAAACCAAAGCAATTGTGTAATTACTTTCGACACTCAATTGAAAACTGCTCTAATAAACAATCGTTAAACTAAAATAGTGAAACATGTATGTGACGGTATCAATCGCAAGACGAACTGACGTTTCAACTCCAATTTATTAGAATGCAGTAGGTAAAACGTTGTTGTTCGTTACACTCAACTGAAACCGTCCTGGAAGAACTTAGGGTGAACCGAAACAAAAACTTGAGCGCCATAAAAACATGGCGGCGCCATTTTTTTACAACAGCACATGTTTTCCTTAATCCCCGCAGGGGATGATGGGTATGAACGGTGAAAACCGCTTAAGTTCATTCCACTGGCTCGATACTAAATGTTCAAAACTGAATCGCAGCGATACTGTAGAAAAGCCATAAAATATAAACATTAAGTTCCTGATACAATGTATTCAAATGGACAGAGTAGGCTAGGATAACTAGGATCATTCTGTCAATTTTCGTATACTACCTTCTTACTAATTTTCGCGCGTACTTAATTTCGCGAAAATTCGGGAGGTGTATTTCGCGAGTATTAATTTTCGCGATTTCAGGGAAGAAGTAAACAAAAGGGTATTTATTTTCGCGATTTTGCCATGTAGGCGCTTCCAATTGGAGAAATATTCTCAATGAGATGCAAAAATTACAATCTTATTTACTCCAAGACATTCTCTTGCTTAAGGCTAGTAACATTACGAAGCACTTTGAACTTTCCAAACCGCGTCTTTCAATGAATATTATTATACATTGGTGTCACTAGCTCGATTTTGATTGTCTATAAGCACGCAGCTAACTATTGCTTGCTGTTTCTGTTACGTCATACCTACAGACAATGAATTTTATATATGTAGAAGTGACGTCATACCTACAGACAATAGTTTTATGCTTGCTGGCATTGATCACTTTTTTGTGCGCGCTCTTGTCTTTACAAGTGCAGCTCAGGAATATGCATAATAAAACAATTATTGGATTCGGTTTTCGCATGATAGCGATAATTATCAAGGCCTCAGTTTGTGTTATCCGCCTCAGCCTTCGGCTTCGGCAGATAACACAAACTTTAGCCTTGACAATTATCGCTATCATGCTCAACCTCATTCAATAATTGTTAATTGTTAAACGGTAAAGGAATTCATTGTAACTTTGTCACTGAAAGACGCAGTTTGATAAATCAGCTTTTAATTGCAGTGTGGGACAGACAGACGGCTTTATTTATAGAATGAATCAATGTTTGTTGTTAGAATACACCGATACTTCACCTATACGTCACCGATACTTCGCCGATACTTCACCGAGTATCCTTCGACTATCGGTCGATAAAAAATCCACGGATAACAGTATTTTTTTTTCACTCTGCTGACGGTAAAATCACGGTGAAGTCAACAGTTGAAAATATTCGAAGTAAATAAGAAGCAAAGGACCGCGAATGAAAATGCTGCCGGTGAACGTAGGATCTGTAACAGATCTAGTCATCACCACGTGCGATTTGGTATGAGAATTGGCGTTCGCGCTAGTTTTTAATTTCTGATCTTTTTGCTGCTACACCGTCCTGACGACACCCAATCAGGTCGAAACAGCTGTCCACGGTTGCATTTTGGCTTTCAGTTTAATTTGGGCTCTATCATGTCGTTGTCGAGTTAAATGTTCTACGTAGTATCAGCCTTGCTCTATACTTTGAAAGTATTCATCCCACTCATAATGGTAATAGGACTTCAAGTCATTAACAAAATCTTGATAATCACAATTTTGATAAATTTAATTATGACCTGTCGTTACGTCGTGTTATCATTCAGTTTACTCGTCCGGCACATTGATCACGCTAAGAAATGAGAACGTGCTCTTTTTACGGACGAACGAGTATTAGAATTTTTTATTAAGAAATTCATATCTTTGAGCTTCCTGTGGGACTTTGAAGGATCTTTGTTGAGCGTTTGAAATCTTGGATTTTATAGAAAATGTTTTTTAAAAAAAAATGTATTTCAAATAACCCTACAAAATCTATCAGACTTTCACTCTTTTGAACGAAATCTTTGACTATTCTTTTAACTAATCAACCTCCCAAATAAAAATAAACAAACAACAGTCGCAATTATTGCCGTACTACGGCTTCTTGTTCTCATTTTCAATTTTAAAATTGTTTCATGATACACACTTACGACGTAAGCATGAAAGCGAGGCCTAAGGGCCACATCGCAATTAAAAAGGCAGAAGCGCAGCCTATAACTACAATAAAAATTCTCTGACAAATGTTACGTCGCTGCGCTTTGCAATAATCGTTCCGATAATAGGAAAGACTTGACGTTTCATGCATTTCCGAAGGATCCTTACCGAAGGTTAGTTTTTCCGCCGTCCAGTTTTCAACTGACTTTCATTTACTATATCTGCTCCAGGAATATCTTCTGTGGTTAATTTTTAATCTCTAAATCACAAATCGGTCTTGTTTCCGCTGCCATATTTACTTTTTTTTGAAGTTTGCATTAAGTTTGGTGGCCCTTAGGCCTCGCTTTCATGCTTACGTCGTAAGTGTGTATTCCCTCCAGTTACTGAAGAAATACCCTTTCCATAAACAACCATTCAATCAATTTATCTACTCTCTTTAATATCTCAAAAAAACTTCAAAAAGAATTTTCTAGGACTTTCTGGAACAGACGTCAAAAAGTGACCGAGAATCACTACTCATTTTATTAACGTCGGGGAGGTTGGCTTGTAGCCAGCCCGATTAATAAAATGCAAAAAAATAAATAAAAACTCTTGAGTTTCACTATGATAAGCTCTAGTTATATATTTCAGCGATAACCACAAAGCGACCCTCAGGCAAAAGGTCAAGACAAAAGTTGTGTATTAGATGGATGTCAATCAACTCTTCCTTTTCAAAAGCTTCTCGAAACGTCACCGTCATCTTTAAACTAATTAGGTGTTGTCACTTCACAATTCAGAAGCATTAAAAAGCAGATTTGTATTTCAAAATGTTTATAGAATTGCAAAGAGTTTAAAACTACACATCTGGGCCAAATTGTGAGGGGCAAGAGCATTTCGTTCAAGAGTTATAGGCGAACGAGTATTAGACATTTTTAGTAAGAAATGTATGGAGCAGCCACCCTGGTGTCCAACTTAGGGACACCAACATGGCGGCCAAAACCGAGTTGTTATGTTGTGTACAATAAAATCTTTGTGCACAATCAGATTCGTTTTGGAAAAGCTACATGTATAGTAAGGGTTTGTGCCCTCAAAACTGAACTTGTTAATTATATGCTGTATATATTACTGTATATAGCTTTTTTAGTTTGTAAATTTTAATTTGTAAATTTTCTCTAATTGGTATCCCCAAATTAGTAAGGGATTTTTTTTCCCTACCTAGATGGCTTTTGACACTTTAATAAAGTTTCTATCTATCTATATGCATGTTATATGGGGTGAGGGAAAAAAGATGTTGATGTACACGACTCTTGATCATGAAGGACAGAACTACATTCTTAAAGCTCATTCTCAATTATAGTAAAAGTTATAGATCTCCTTTTAAGTGAAGAACTCAAGTTTTCTAATAACACCTTCATCCCTTCGAAGGTACTCCCGGCTTAGCATTTCTTTGAATTTGGCATTCTCGACCCCAGAGCTCTTCTCTTTTGCGCGGCCAAAACAATGACCAAGAGTTCTGTGGTCGAGAAAGTGAATTCGGCAAAAGCCATCGATTGTCAGTACACAGGCGCATTGCTTCCACTTGGATGTTCTTGATTAGGGACCTTCAGCAACGAGAACAGATGGCAACAGGAAGTCCAGTGTTTTCCTCTTTTCGAGAATTTCGTTTCCTGTTTGTTAATGCTCTCGTTGCTTCACGCCTATGAAACACCCTTTGAAAACGCTATCATTGTATCTTGACCTTTTCTGAAACTCCCGGCATATTGGCGACGCTGTTGCGATTTATCTTTTCTCTTTCTACTGTCATTCCACATAGTAGTGTTATATTTCCTTCCCTGTCTTGCCACAAGAATACACTCTAATAGGTCATCATTATAGTCAAATGGAATCTTATGTACAAAAAGTTTATCTGTCATTACTCCACTCAGCGCCCAGTGCAAATCCTCGATGGACAACCAGCACAAAGTCCGTACCCATTCCCCATGACACTCGGGATACTTATCATACCAGTGCAAAGCACGTGGTATATGATCTCGCCGCTCACCACGGATTCCCCCTGGGGCAAGCGGATGCTGTTGTAAAGATGCGTAAATAGTTTCGTCAGGGACATAGGTGTCATTTAAGAATGCAATGAAGTCTTTACCTATCTTGCTACGGAGAATAAACTCGACAAATTCTCTAATGGCGACAATGTGTGTTGATCCTTTATGGATGGGAATATTGTGTGGCGGTGGTGACTTTTCAATTCCAGTGTTAAAAATTCGATGGTTTTCTAAAGTGTGGACTTTCTTAGTTCGATCCTGATTATGTTTAGGCATCGGAAAACTTTCTATGCTGTTGTAACTGTTAAGCTTTTGTAATGCTACCACGATTTGACTGTTTTCGTAAAGTGGAAAATCCTGTCCAATCAAATTAATGTAATATTTCCATTTTACTGACGATTCTAACAGCTCCTTCATGCAATTGAGTTGTGCTTGAACCACTGAAAAATGTCCCCAGACGACGTCAGCGCTCTCTGACGAAATAAACACATTCGGCAGACAGCGTATCATGGCCTGTATGGCTTTACGGAACACCTCTGGTGATTTCTTGTCGATGTGAATGCAGTAAACATTGTTTGGCATGTAAATAGCTTGAAGAATTCGCTCAAACAGACGTGCATCTTTGTGCACAGTGAAGCCAAAGGCGATAGGCAATCGCTGTTCCTCTATTGTCACCAGAGGGTGAGGAAATCGTGTCTTTAACACAAGGAAACAGTCATCGTTTGGCTTATAGCTGTGAAGGATCTCAGAGTCACTTTTTAAGTTGGAAGTTCCATTCATTTCCGCTTTGCCAGATATAAGCTTTTTACATCTTTTCCACTTCAGGGCCTACAACAGAACAAAAAAGAACATTTGAAGAAACGAACGCATTTGAATGTAAACAATTGCCATTTACACGAGAAGAGGTGCTGTGACAGGCAATGGATCCAAAGTCTAGATGGCGCAAGGTCGACATCTCGTTCTGGTTACCTTGGAGCATTTATATAGTATTTTTACATCAAATCAGCGCACCCATTTTTAGTATACACCTCGGTGGGGTGAAAGAGGTACTGTGAATAGTTAAGTCTTAAGCAAGAGAAAATAATTTAAGAGAACACCTAAAACCCCATACATGGGCCTCTTCCAATGAAAATTATTTTCAATCTGTTTAATTATTATTTCGGTGTCATACTGCGTCGAGTAGCGTGATTATTTAACGGTCAACTGATTGGAACAAATGTCGAACGATGTTGCATTTTGTTGAATGAGTAGAAAACACAATCAACATTTTTTAAAGCGATTGCTTCAATGATGACGTCGTTCAACAAGTTTTGAGCCTGCTTCTATTTTCGTTCAACGACGTTCAACATGTTGAATGGGGGGTGGTCTGAGAAAACACAACCCGACAAATGAATCAAGTGGACCACATTGGCTGCGGTCACATAGTCTACGACGTAACTAAAGTTTAACGTAATTTTAGTCTAAAGTTACGTGATGTCATACCTAATTGTAGTTAGTGCTTTCGGTCGACTTTGCGGTCACACCACGCAGTTAACTACAGTTAGTTCTAATTAGCCTATGGATGACGTCAGAATTAAAAGAGGTTCGCGACGGCCCTTATTGTTGATCCGTGAAATGTCAACATGGTTGACCGACGTAAAGCGTGTCTAGTTTTTCTTCTTATTTATTTTTTTCGTGCGGCAAACTGTCGGAGAAAAATGAGAAATAAGCTGAGAATTTTAACGGTTGCTCGACGCCGGGTACACGTGTTGCTACCTTGTTGTATGTAAATTTTTTGTTTGTTGTTTTTGGTTTCCCCCTCGCTTCACGCTTGGTTTCTATTTTGCATATTAATTTATATACAGCTATTTCAATAAACGTTGTCGGCTGAAAGCTTAAGGTGGTTCCCAACAGTTTCCAGCACTTTCCAAGACATAGAATTTGATGGGTCATTAAAACCACAAATTCTGTAGGTGGAGCCACCTTAAATTTTCGAAAATTTAAGGTGGCTCTGAACCCCACCTACAGAATTTTTTTTAAACTTTGCCAAAAGTTGCATTTTATCCTACTGATAAAAATAAGACAATAAAAATGGGGTTCGCAGAGTCATTTTTGCGTTATTAACACTTAAAGCTAAAATTAAGGGTGTTTTCAGCACGTTATACTATTGCTATAGTAACATATTGTGTCACAAAAATGATAACAATGTGTTCACCAATCATTGGGCATTCGTTTGATATCATGATTGTAGCATCAACTGATAAAGAGTGGTTATAATGACCCATCAATTTCTAAGTCTTAAAAAGTGCTGGAAACTGTTGAAGACCGCAAGGTAGTATGGATTAGGGTTAAAAGCATTGCATAAAAATCCCATACAACTTTGTGGTCTTGGCTTTTCGCCTTTTTCATCCGACAACGTCAATTGAAATAGCTGTATGCTCATCTCGCACGTGTGAAAAGAATTGTCGCATTCTGATTGGTTGTTTGTTTGTAAACTTAAGACTAACCCATGAACCCTGCTTGGGTATAACTATAGTTAGTCTGTATTGTTTTGGATCACCGAGGCGTAAATTTTCTAACTATAGTTAGAGCGAACAGAGAAGCGGTCACATTACCGAAATAGCTAACTATAGTTATCCCCCGTCTTAACTATAGTTAGTAGCCCAGATGTGACCGCAGCCACTATTACATTTGCATTTTATACCTATAAAGCGCAATATTAAAGAAATAAAAAAACGCACCGAGTGCATTATTGAGTTATATAAGCACGTGGGAATTTTTAAGAACACAAGAGAAGTGTAGAGAAAAAAAAATTCCCAAGTGCTTATATAACTCAATAATGCACGAGGAACAAGTTATTTTTTATTTCTTTTATAAAATAAAAACGGTTATAATGAACCTTACGTCACGCGCGGGCTTTATCAAGTTATAATGAACTCGGTTTAACCAATCACAGCGCGCGCATTTCCTTGAGCATTTTATAAATAGCTATAAAGCGCTCGGGTTTCCTGTGAGAAATGTTTGAATAACAATAGAGCTAAAGTCCCATAGGATTCGTTTAGGACAGCAATAGTCAAGTGCAAACGTTCTATAGTTTCAGTGCAACAGCAGAGTAATCGTTAACAAAGTCAAAGCTGTCCTATTGTTTTAGAGTGATTTTCCTCAGACCGTGAAATAGTTAGTACACTAATACAGGTTAGTATATCCTATTTCCATTGTTTTCTTTTGTGTCTATTTGACTATTATACACTAACTACTAGAAACTGTTTCACGGTCTGAGGTAAATCACTCTAAGGTTGCCCCTTGACACGGATCGCGGAAGCACTGTGCATGATGATGAGATAACCTTGTCGTGCAAGTTCTTGCAAGCACTGGTTAAACTTTCCTTTATGATACTTTACCTTTTCTTCAGGGGAAAACTGAGACCACTGTTGTTCGATCTTATCGAAAGGAAAAAGAAAGGAAAAGTTAGCCGCATACGTTAATTAATTAGGAGGCAGCGTGGTCGAGTGCCTAGATATATGATAACAAATTAAAGCTTTACACTTGTGAGGTCGTGTTGCAGTTAAAATTAAAAATACCAAGAACTGTGTTACACTATTTACACACTTAAATTACACTATTTAAAATACGGGGAAATATAATTTAATTATAAAAAATATCAGACAGTAGAGGCCAAGGTAATTGCAAAGTTAAAATCCCTAAAAATGTTTAATTTACAAAGTTTATGTTCAATGCTTTTGGTCGCTGTCATAGAGTTCCATGAAACTGCACCTCTATAAGAAGTTAAGGTACATAAAACGGGTGTTAAAGCGTGGCACGACGAGGACGTCCGACGCTCTGAGTGAAAAACTGCTAGATCTCCTGTTGCGATGCGCATACTATAACGGAGTATAGTAATAGGCCAATTAAAAACTGTAAAAACTGTAGCTGCTCAGTGATATTTCGAGGGTGAGGTGTTGTTCCTGCAGTTTCCAGATCATATAAGAGGTCTGACTTGTACTATGGGTGAGGAAGTGGGGACAACTCAACTCAGCCAAATCTCTGGGCGACTCCGATCCGTGACTGTCCAAACGATGTCTGTGACTGGCGAACGATACAATTCATATATCACTTCTCAAACTCATTAATAATTCATGAGGTAATTGTCCAATTGCGTGGACCCATTCGGGTCACATGCATGCACTGGATACCCCGGTAAAGAACGGCGTGTTTGGATATCCAAACACACGTGTTTGGAAATCAATTAGCAAAAACAATGCAGCACTTGAACAAACCTTTATTAGCTTCCATTCTAAATTATTCATTACAGTTAACATTTACGTTTACGGTACAGTTCAAGAACGTTGCTGAATTTAACATTCCAAATCAAAATCTTTGAACACACTTCCCGGCTCCAGTACAGGAAATTTTGTCTCTCGCGTTGCTTGCCAATTTTTGAAAACATCTACGGACCACTTGTCTTTGTACTGTGTACTTTTAGGCTTCGTCCGTTCGAGCAAACCAACTTCCTCTTCACAACTTTTAGGTCGTCGAAACCGCAAAGATTTTTCAGCAGCTGGTTCCTCCATGCCAACGAATATTACAAGAACACCAATGCAAATTTTGGCTAGTTTTAAATACAAAACAAGCTTAAATAACTTGTGAAAAACACGGAGAAATATTTCGTCGCAAACTAGCACCTACATGCTAATTAAACAAAAGAAAACAAAAACCAAATCTTAATGTGAAAAATTTCTTTTGTTTATTATCATGCGCGATTGAGAAGCCATTTCTTAAACTCGTGCTTCGTGTTTCACCGGGGTATCCAAACACCTTGAAACAATAAAAGCACTCGGCCGAAGCGGCCTCGTGCTTTCATTGCTTCTCGGTGTTTGGATACCCCGGTAAAACACTCAAACTCGTTTAAGAAATATTACTTGAACAATGCCCCTATCCCTAATCCCTATCCCAGTGGGACAAATCTATTGTTTTCTTAGCGAATCACAGATATCGTTTGGACAAGTGCTGGACCACCCGGGGAATCTCTCAACCAACGCAGCTCGCTCAGCCAACATAGTTCAGTAACAACACCAACCCAACAACACAACCAACTCAACTATAGGTTGAACTGCTCGCGTTTGTTGAGTTGGTTGTCTTTTGTCTGTCATGGCAAAACTGACAAAAGACTGCAAGACAGCAACAACGAAACATTTATACCATCGAGTATAAGCGTCCGACGCTCTGAGTGAAAAACTGCTAGATCTCCTGTTGCGATGCGCATACTATCACACAAAGACTTTGGTAATGTGCCGCTGGTTAATAGCCAACTGGTCTGCCTGCTGCCTGGCAGGGCCTCAGTCGATAATTTTTTGCCTATCATAAGTTTGAATATTTTTTTCCGAAACGAATTACGTCAATCAAATTCGGTCATCCATTACTGAGGAAAGTAAAGGACGAGCAGAAACGTGACAACGGTATATAAATCCTGCTCTGCTGTGGGACATGATAAAATTGAGAATTCGAAAGCAGTCACTAAAATACGCAGCAGAAAACAAATATAAAAAACGAAAGGAAGAAGAGCTAGAGAAAAATAGATAAATGCCTTACAAGTTTTAATTGAATCTAACTTAGGGTAGAACAAGAAAAATGCACGCCTCCAATGGGGAACAGGAGGCTAAAAAGGCTGAATTGAATAGAGTAATTATGCATAAACAGAAACCCATAAGAGGATTGAAACGTGTAACGCGCATTCACAACTTCAGAATATTCATGTATTTTTTGCAATTTTGATTTCCAAATCAGTTCCTCGGGCAATGTTCGATACGCAACAGGTGCATTTTATTCGGAAATTAGTCACACTAGTTATTCTAGACCGAGAAAAAGTTGTTTTTGTGAACTTCTGTGCAGTCTAAATATACTGTGCAGACGGTCGCGTAATACAGTTTTTGAGAATTGCTAAAATTGAAAAGTAGCCGGTCGTCAATCTTAATACTAATTTTTCTTGTGCTTCCGACCTTTCACCTAAGTTAAGCTTGTCATCAGATATATAGATAAGTGTACGAAGATGCGACATAGAAGCAAACTTCTAACTGTTCCGGCTGTTTAATTCAGTCGACGTTTCGGCCTTCGGCCTTCTTCAGGTGGAACTATTTACAGGAATAAAAATTTCATCATCATCTAGGCCTATTGCGCCAATGAGGCGCACAGGGCCTGAGGAATAAAAATTTAAAAAGCTAAAAATCCTAACAAACTTACAGAGTCACAAATATTTATACTATAACTGAAAAATGTAAATAAAGTTATGTAATATGATAAAATGCAAAACAAAAGGGTATGTAACAAGTAAAATGGCAACAGACAAGAAGGCGCAAACAGCGAAAATACATCAATTCGTAAAAAAACTTAATTACAAAGTACAGTCGGACCTCTATTAAGCGGCCACCTATTAAGCGGCCACCCTCCATTAAGTGGCCACTTTCCAAAGTCCCGAATTATTTGTCAGTAAAGTGCTGTATTCGATACCTCTATTCAACGGCCACCTCTATTAAGCGGCCGCGGCCACCTTTTTGCTGTTGCAAGTTTAGTATTTATTGTATTTTTACCTCTATTAAGCGGCCAGCAAATCATCTTTTCAAGCGAAATGGTGACAGATAATATGAAGGTGATAACTGATAACAATAAAAACTGCAATTTAATCTTCACTTGCCCAGTTTCACGGTTACCAGGACCTTGCCCTATCTATCGGAAAGGCAAATGACTTGATCTTCTCGTTACAACTCCGAGCTCCACAACGGCAAACAGCAGTGACCGATTATTTTAAATAAATCGTCCGTGAAATATTTTGAGCTCAAATTTTTACAGACTGTTGGTGCAAAAAAGGCCTAAGAAACTTGATGTTTTGTTACATAGATTTGCATATTTTTCTGTACCTACTCAACACCAAAAAATGCTGTACTTATCGACTACATGCTCTCTGTGTTAGAATTAGAACTTTGCACGGACTTGAAATGCGCAAATACAGGGCACTTAATTTTTTGTTTCAATGATTTTTGCATTTATCTTCACATATGTTCACTTTTCAACAAGCCTTTTGCTATATAGAGGCAATAAAATCACGTTGACTGCCATTTCTATCCAATTTATATTGTACCTCTATTAAGCGGCCAGTTTTCAAAGTCCCTAGGGTGGCCGCTTAATAGAGGTCCGACTGTATACTATAATTAGCTGATTAGGTGTTATAGCAGATGCGATTCTTAGATCTGAATTCACGTCTTTTGTTTATTTACATTTTTCAGTTATAGTATAAATATTTGTGACTCTGTAAGCTTGTTAGCTTTTTATTCCTGTAAATAGTTCCACCTGAAGAAGGCCGAAGGCCGAAACGTCGACTGAATTAAACAGCCGGAACAGTTAGAAGTTTGCTTCTATGTCACATCTTCATACACTTATCTACTAATTCACATAGAAGCACCGTACCCTACGTGGATCCTTCTACTGGGAGTCATTCGTTTGGTCAACCATATTTACCCTGCTTATATATATATATATATATATATATATATATATATATATATATATATATATATATATATATATATATATATATATATATATATATATAAATGAATAAACAATATATAGACTGTTTTACTTGTTCTATGAGTGCTCTATGCATAGATATGCAGAGCAAAATACAAATATAAGGACGGAAAGTTGTAACTCAAGTTTCACGCACTAAGCGATCATCAGACGATCTGATGATCGCTTAGTGCGTGAAACTTGAGTTACAACTTTCCGTCCTTATATTTGTATATATATATATATATATATATATATATATTACTACACTAACCCGGACGATAATACTCGACAGTCTTCTGATACTCCTGGTTTTAAACCATTAACAAATTGGACACATTTGTTAAGTTGTTTTGTTGGTTGTGTTTGTTGAGTTGGTTTTATTGAATACAATATACACTTAATGACTGGTCCCGAGGGAAACAGTTAGTTTTGTTTTCCCGAAATCTCGATAATTCCCAAGACGAAGTCGAGGGAAACATTGAGACTCGAGGGAAAGCAAAACTATTTCCCGAGGGACCAGTCATCACGTGTTTTGCTATAATTTATAGCGACAATTAAAACTGTGTTTTAAAGTTCCATCACTTCACTGAATATATGCGGACCTAAAGAAAAGAACTTTGACAGATTTTGCTGAAAGGGACAATATACGTTTAACAGGAGAAAGAATAAGGCTAAAAGAAGTGAAAGAAAGCAATTTTAAAAATCGCCAAACGTACAAGCAAGTTTGAGTTTGAACTCTCCATTTGTTGTTGCTATCAAAGCGGGAAAAACTTCACAACACAGGTACGCTTGAATAAAATTTACTTTGTTTTTGTCGTAAAGTGTCTTTTATCGATAAAAAAAATAGGCTATGTTCTCTAAATTTACATAACAGCCAAATGTATCTTTGACCGATTACAAATTTATTTAACAACAGTGAGTTAAAATGTTTTTCACTCGGCTGTTTCACTTCGGGTAGTTTCAAGTCTGAGTGACTCTTGAAAACTCTGAAAGGTTTCCTTATAATTTTGCCCTCTACATTATGAACAAGTAATGTTCTCTCGTAAAATTAAGGATTAATATCACTCGGATTAAGGATTAATTGCCCTCGTCGCTTCGCGACAAGGAAAGCCGAAGCTGAAGTTTACGTTTGAAATCAGTGAATTTGAATTTAGAATAGAAAGCATTCGGCACTTCCAACTTCTAAGAGGCCCTGCCAGGGTAAATTCCGACAGGCGACATGACCCAAAAAGTAGTGACAGCACGTAAAATGAAATTGCGACAAAACACAATCTTTCTCGGCACAATTCCGACCACGACATCAAAGCCGAGAATTAGCGACAAAGAACGGTGGCTTGGCATATTTTTTCACCAATTTGAGGTCCTTGAGGTTTCCTTGAACATCGCGTTATACATCATTTACGCAACTCCACAACTCCCTTGTTACGTGCTCGATGCGCACCGAACGATAACTGAGCTATTGTGACCCTCTATTGTAGAACTGTAGGCGTTTCATTATCATAAAAACTGTAGGCGTTTCATTATCATAAAATTCGGACAATGATGAAACGATGATGATAAGCTTAACTTAGGTGAAAGGTCGGAAGCACAAGAAAAATCACAGGGAACAGAGGAGCCAAATTTGACCTAATTCGCGTTCGATCTTAAAGTGAAATTTAGTTTACAAACATAACATCAAGCTACTTTTTGACATTACCATTAAGTAATTTCACAAAACCAGTGTTAATCTCTCGATCAATTTAATATCAGTACACAAATAGTAAGGTTTGAAATATTATTGCGATTTATTTTAATTCAAACATACAGAATTGTTTTATTCTTGCAAAATATATATGCCATATACCATATTTTAAGATGCCTATGTGGGATTTTCAATGCAAAATCTTAAACGCGCTAAATTTCACTTTTACTGATTTCTAAGTTTCTTGTTTATCGTCGTCATGGTAACTTCAATTCAAAACCAGTTATTGGTGAAAATTTCACGTTCATCTGACTTGGAGAAGACCGCTTAAAAGCCGATTGAAAAATGTTGGTATGGTCTCCAGAAAACTGTATCGAACCACCTCAAGTGTCAACGCAAGAAGTGGCCCTGAATTCATCTTTAGCTTAGCCTAAACAATCATATGGGTTTTAACAGAAGTTTCAATCAGCTTGATACTGAAAGCTTAGACGGACCACAAGAGCATGGACCACAAGAGGCGTGAAAACTTCTCACCTTGCATCAGACATGCGTTGATTCCACCGGGATTCGAATTCCAGAACGTCCTTACATTTTATCGAGCTTGCCTGTTTTCTTCGCAGACCTTTATAATATTCACATTATTCACAATATTCACCTAGCGTTCAAAAACAATCACCGAATGGCACTGATCGAAGATATTCCGGAAAAGATGGCATGTTTTCGTGGAAAAGACGCTAACATGTTCAGATGAATAAACTCATGCGAAACGCTTCCGGTCATGCGCACACCTCTCGTATGACGTATTTCCGTCACTGGTATGTCGCGGTCCACAATATCCTACGAAAGTCAACTTTGAACGCCATAAAGAGCGATCACCGAAAGGAGTGTTTACTGGATCTCTTCATCGAAATTGTTAAAAAGCTGTCCAGAGATTGTCCATATAAAGCTACATGCCGAAAATCAGAACTTTTTATTGAATCAAATGCGAGTAATCGGGGATCAAAAATTAGGCTCAAATCTGTTTCCTCCCTTGTCTCTCTTGTTACTGCGTAACCGTGATTTTGTGGTGCCCCCAGTCAGCAATCTGCGGTTACCCAACGGAAAGCTCCGATTACGCTTGGGGTCCCGCTGGGGCGAAAAACAGACTCGCCTTTGATCGAACGGGTAAAGGTCAAATTTGGCTCCTCTGCTCCCTGTGGAAAAATTAGAATTAAGATTGACGACCGGGCTATTTATCAATTTTAGCAATTCTCAAAAACTGTATCACGCGACCGTCTGCACAGTACATTTAGACTGCGCAAACACTCACAAAAACAAGTTTTTCTCGCTCTAGAATAACTAGTGCGACTAATTTCAGAATAAAATAAAAATTGCCCGCGAGATACTGATTTGGAAATCAAAATTGCAAAAAATACACAGACATCTTTGCGGAAGGCGACGCGTGTGAAGTTAGAACTATAAAATCCAAGTCTTGTTTTGTTTACATAAAATTGCTTTTCAACCTACGTAATGAATGAACAAACACATAAAAATGGACAACAAAATCTTCTTTTGAAAAATTTTATTTAAATATGTTAGTTTATGTTTCAAAGCAAAAAGCGTACCATTAGCGCATCGAGAAGCTGTCTGGCTGAGGTCATGACGAAATTCATGGTGTCAATCCCACCGAATTTGTGAACGTTTTATAAACATTTCTCCAAAACTAACGAGAACACAAAGAAAACGTCAATCACAAATTGATAACAACATAAATTCCCATAAAAGGGAGTTGAGCTGTAAACAAATGCTTCGACGATCTATATTCCTCCAAAAACGCTTGACTTGCAGAGTTACGCAGCCTCAAATGCGGTCTTGACCACTGTTTAAGAAATGTCAAACTTGTCTTGAGTAGCAAACCGCGAAAAAAATGCAGGGAAAAACAACCTTGCAAACCCTTTTCTCCGCTAAGCACAACAACATTGTGTGTATTGTAACTGACGTGACATCGGCCATGTAGTCGCGTGACAAACAAAGCCTCGCTTTGGTTTCAAAATTGCTAAGATCCCGGATGTTGCGTGGCGTCATACGCGCCTGTCTTGCGACGTCATACACTCCCGCGAGCTAGCCATGCGCAACGCTCGGACGGAGGGACACTCGCACGGACGCGTCCGCGAAACATTCCGCTAGCCATGACCATGAAAAATAACAGGCATAGGTTCTATGAGTATGGAGCTCCGCGAGCGGGCCTTCGCGCGAGAGCTCCGCTAAAAAGTCGTAGCAATCAGCTCTAAAGCATTTACAGTCGAACGCGGCCCTGTATTTAGTGGTCACCCTCTATTAAGCGGTCAGTTGTCAAAGTCCCGAAAATTACTTCCTTTTGACCTCTATTAAGCGGTCACCCCTATTAAGCGGTCGCGGTCACCCTTTACTAAGTCCCGACGAGCTGTTTCTAGACCTTTCTATTGTCTTGACCTGTATCAAACAGCCACTTTGTAAAAGGAAACCACTCAAATACTAGTTCATACAATTACAAATAGCACACCAGGTGATTGATTTCCTTGTTTATTTTCACAAATCATTAAATCGCCGGATATTAATGTTCCTGCCTTGAGGTCAAAAGTCTTTTCAGCATTGCGGATCGAATTCTTCTTTCATTAATGAGTGTTAAGCAAAGTGAACGATATACTTAGCGATATTAAACTACGGAAACCCAAACAACAGACATTGATATCTAATTATTTTTCTTCTTAGGACAAATAGGTTTAAAAGACAAGACTCAAAAGATTAGTACAGTGTCTTTTTCTAACGACCGGCTGTAATACCGGCCGCATGAACTTGGCCTTACTGTTTTGTTACTCCCTTTCTATATTCTATTTTTCTCAAACCATGTTATTGTTGCAGTTACTTTTAACCGAGTAAGTGATTTTTTTGTGCGCTTTTATGCATAAGCTGTATACACTACGTCATTAACTGTGATATAAAATGGCATTTTCACTGTGTTCTGACCTGTATTTTGTACAACCTGTATTAAGCGGTCAGCCTCTATTAAGGTGGCTCCGTTGTTATTTCGGGCGCACTCGTCTATGACAAACTTTGGATCATAACTTTTCCGGCTCAAAAGCGATGCTTATGAAACTTTGCGAAAACTTACAGCTATTATTTAGCAATAATACGATAGAATTCGATTTCACAGGGAAAAAATATTTTTAGTGATAATCGGGCCTAAATGAACCCCACGTTCTGAACAAAATCGCACCCTGTGAAAAATTTTGCTGTTATATTTGTGTTAAATTTCTGGAATCAGCTTACATTGACTTAATACATACCTTTACCAATTTTCAACAAAATCGTTGGAGCAGAAGTGCGGAAGTATTAAGGCCATCAAAATTTAGCCCTAAAATTCTCTTGAAATTTAAAAAATTTTAGGCTCTTTGACAAAACAATCCACGAACCCAAATTTCAGGGAGAAGCCTTCCCAATGCTTGTTAAATCTAAATTATAAGCCGATTGCAAATCGTGCGAACCGTTAAAAAGTACTCACTAGTTCTGTAAATATTATAAAATGCTCCAAAACTTGCTCAAATCTCCAATGCTGCGTTTTCCATTATTTTTCGAAAATTATCCCGCAGTTTGGTTTTAAACTCCTTCCACATGAATTTCGTGGTACTGCAATACTGTTGCATCGATTGTTCTTTGCTTAGAAGGGCTTTCAATTGGAAAAATAGTTGTTGGGATTATAAGCTGCTCCGCATCCGAGTTCAGGCGAAGCTGACAAGCAAAAGTTTATGAATACGAAATGAGCACGTGTGGAATGTATTCTTAGAATTCGCACCTTTGTAAGCGGGGCGAACGTGATATACGCGCGTAGTCCCCGCTTTTAAAAACATTGCACCCCATGGAAACTTCCAATGGAGCGTACATGCTCCCTCCCCTCCTGGGGTAACTACTGCGCATATTTTGCTCGCCTCCCTTAAGGTGGTCAGACACGAGGGGTCATGTAGCAGGGACATGTCGCAGCGACATAAATTTGTGTAGTACACACTGAGGGACATGTAGCAGGGACTGTAGCGGGGACACGTAGCAGGGAAAAAAATTATAGCGCTTGCACACCACAAGAAAATGTCGCGGGGACTTGTCTCAGGGACATGTTGCAGCGACACGTCCCCTCGTGTGAACTGATGCTATCATAATTGTGCAAGACCAATTTTGGGGACATTTTGTCCCCGCGACGTGTCCCATGAAGTTCAGCAAGTTGAACTCCGTGGGCCATGTCGCGGGGGACTATTCTCACCGGGGATTCCTTCAAACAATGGCGAAGTTCAACATATTACGTAACTTAAAACCCCAAGAATAGTAGCGTGGGAATGGGTTGCGCAACCTCCGGCACGTTGTTGGCTATATAATCTTATTCTGGTGCGATCAGTCCTTCATAACCTCAAAAGTCCTTTCATGGCGCTCGGGGAGGATTAGTTAAGTACGTTCAAGCCCTCAGTCCTGTATCATCGCTGCGCCACGGTTTTTGTTTTGTTTTCACCATAGCACATGTCCCAGTTATTCCCGGTAAGTGTGCCGTTCGCTTTTCTCTATGTTAGGTCGGGAATTGTACTTCCTTTGTGGTTCGCAAGCCTTTAAGTTTGTTACTAGCTTGGAGTTTTTCGCTCGCATTCCTGTAGCTTCTTACTTTTGGCCTTGTTTCGTACAATTTTTTTTTCATTAGCTCATATGTTCACGCTGTGTAATGAAATTGTTTCACTGAGCGAATGTGTTTGCGCTGTTATGGAATTTTTACTAGCAATAACAATATAAAAATGCACGTGCAGAGGTGTTGTTTTCGCTCATTATTCGTATTGTTTTGTGTAGCTCTCGCCAGCAAATTATAACATTATCTCTCACGTTTTAAGTTCAACCTTCTTAAGTGCGGCCGCTCATAAAATTAACTCGGTTATTTCACTTTTTTTCCGAGTTATTTTAACCGGGTTATTTTTTGGTTTGTTGGATGGAATTTTCACGAGCGAATTTGCTTACGTTGTTTATTGGAACTTTCGCAAGCGAATATGTTTACGCTGTTATATGGAACTTTCACGAGCGAATATGTTTCCGCTGTTTAATGGAACTTCCACTAGCGAATATGTTTACGCTATTATACAAAATTTTCCACGAGCGAATATGTTTACTCTGTTATTTGGAACTTTCACGAGCGAATATGTTTCGCTGTCGGATGGAATTTTCACGAGCGAATACGTTTACGCTGCTAAATAATTTTCACGAGCGAATATGTTTACGCTGTTAGATGGAATTTTCACGAGCGAATATGGTTACGCTGTTAGATGGAATTTTCACGAGCGAATATGTTTCGCTGTTGGATGGAATTTTCACGAGCGAATACGTTTACGCTGCTAGATGATTTCCACGAGCGAATATGTTTACGCTGTTATATGGAACTTTCACGAGCGAATATGTTTCGCTGTTGGATGGAATTTTCACGAGCGAATATGTTTACGCTGTTAGATGGAATTTTCGCGAGCGAATATGTTTACGCTGTTAGATGGAATTTTCACGAGCGAATATGTTTCGCTGTTGGATGGAATTTTCACGAGCGAATACGTTTACGCTGCTAAATAATTTCCACGAGCGAATAAGTTTACGCTGTTATATGGAACTTTCACGAGCGAATATGTTTCGCTGTTGAATGGAATTTTCACGAGCGAATACGTTTACGCTGCTAAATAATTTTCACGAGCGAATATGTTTACGCTGTTAGATGGAATTTTCACGAGCGAATATGTTTACCCTGTTAGATGGAATTTTCACGAGCGAATATGTTTCGCTGTTGGATGGAATTTTCACGAGCGAATATGTTTACGCTGTTATATAAAACTTTCACGAGCGAATATGTTTTTCGCTGTTATATGGTACTTTTCATCATAAAATTTTTTTTCGAGCGAATATGTTTGCACAGTTTAATGGAATTTTCACGAGCGAATATGTTTACGCTGGTATACCGAACTTCCACGAGCAAGTATGTTTATGCTGTTATATGGAACCTTCACGTGCGAATGCCTGCGCTGTTAGATGGAATTATCACAAGCGAATATGTTTACAATGCTTAATGGAACCTTCACGAGCGAATATGTTTACGCTGCTATACCGAACCTTCCGGAGCGAATATGCTTGCGCTGCCATATGTTATATGTATGTATGTATGGAACTTTCACGAGCGAATATGTTTGCGTTGTTAGATGGAATTTTTCACGGGCCGGCGAGTCCGTTTACACTGTTTAATGGAATTTTCACGAGCGAATATGTTTGCGCTGTTAGATGGTCTTTCATGAGCTAATAAAAACTATGCTTACGATGGTTAACGGAATTTGCACTAGCGAATACGCTCGCGCTGTTATATTGTACTTTTCATGAGCGAATGTGTTCGCGCTGTTTAACGGAAATTTTTACAAGCGTATGTGTTTCCGCTGTCGTATGGAGTTCTCGAGCGTATGTGTTTCTCTTGTTTACGCTGTTATGTGGACTTTTTTCTCTGGCAACATTGTTTGCGCTGGTAAATGGACCTCTTCTCACAAACGAATGTGTTTACGCGGTTGCATCAAGTTTTCCCTTGGCGAATATGTTTCTGCGCCGTTTTACGGACTTTTTCACTAGAAAAATGTATTTGCGCTGGTCAAGCGAATTTCCACGAACATATATGCTTTCATTGCTAATTGGATTGTCCACGAGCTATGTTTGCACTGTTTAACGGATTTTTTTTCATTAGCAAATTTGTCTCGCGGGTCTATGGAGCTCTCGCGAACTAGTGTGTTTACGCTGTTAAAGGGATATTTTCACTAACGGATTTGTTTGCGCTGGTCATGGAATTTGTCGCTAGCACGTATGTTTGCGTTGTGAATGGACCCTTTCACTACATAATTTGGCAAGGTATTTTTTATTTGCGCGGCCTTTCGCAATTTTTCACGGCTGCTTTGTTTTAGCTGTTAATTGGAGTTGTGTTTTGCGCTGCTATATGTAATTTCCCGCCAGCAACGCGTTTGCCTGGGGAGCTCTTCCAGACCTACCTTAGTGGACTTCAATTCTAGTCTGTTTTCTAACGCTCTGTTATCTTTTAGTGTCCGTCTATAGTTTGTATTCTGTCTTTTTTCGTGGGTGGCCTTTTTTGCGAAGCTTCCTCGAAGGGATTGTCTAATATCCTTCATTGCTCTGTCCCTGGACGGGGTATTTCGGGGTTGCTTCGCTTTGGGGTTATACCCATCTCTTAGCGGTGTTTCTTTTTATGTTTTTCCTCAATGCTCGGAATTAGGTTGTGCGCCTACGTTTTGTCTGCTTGCTGGTATTATGTAGGGTTACCCCAAAGCGCGGCGGCCCCGGTGCCCCATTACATCAAGTTTCCATGTTATTGGTTACGGTCTTGGCTAACACGGTACTTTTTGGAAACCAAAACCTTTTTGTTGTTTTCTTTTGTTTTTGGAGGTAGTCAGACATTCACAGTCAGACTTGCGACGTCCAGGGGTTGGAAAAAGATTCTACAACGTTATCCTAACTAGGGCTGTTGCCTTACAGTTACAGTTACAGTTACAGTTACAGTTACAGTTACAGTTACAGTTACAGTTCTCTTTACTTCCTGTGCCCTTGTAGCGGTGGTAGCCGTTAGTACTCAAATGTGGCTTACAGCGCGGTTACTATTTTTTCTGTCCTGTTTTCTTATTATAAGGCTCCCTTCCATTAATTCAGTGCTACCACAAGGTTAGTTGGCTGACCTTCTCCAAGTCCGTTTTGCCGGTTTTAGTTTGCGGCAAGTCTACCTACAAGGAGGGAGGATTTTCTGAGTTATGGGAGGAGGACACATTATCTTCATGATCCTCTGCTTCATGCTTACCGTATTTCTGAGTTTTGGGAGGAAAGTCTACATTTTGGTGCTTCCACTCTGGTTTTTCCTAGCACACTCTGCTTCGGGTGAGTTGCCAGGGAGCTTTAGCCGAAGGGCTGGCCTATCCCATATCTTAATATTACATCCTGAGGCATTGTTAGTTGGTAGCCCCAGTGAGAATATATCACTATTCTCACCGGGGATTCCTTCAAACAATGGCGAAGTTCAACATATTACGTAACTTAAAACCCCAAGAATAGTAGCGTGGGAATGGGTTGCGCAACCTCCGGCACGTTGTTGGCTATATAATCTTATTCTGGTGCGATCAGTCCTTCATAACCTCAAAAGTCCTTTCATGGCGCTCGGGGAGGATTAGTTAAGTACGCCCCTCCCTCCTCCCCGCAGCGATGATAGCGCACGCTCCAGGGAGCTACCTACTCACTACCGCCTCGGGCTGGCCTATCCCATATCTTAATATTACATCCTGAGGCATTGTTAGTTGGTAGCCCCAGTGAGAATATATCACAAAATGTCCCCAAGATTGGTGTTGCATAATTATGATAGTATCAGTTTGGTAGTTTCTTGGTGTTGCGGATGGTGTGATCACCAAATGACGTAAAACAAAGGATTCAAAAGACACTGAACAATACCCACACCACAACACAAAAGCTAACCAACAATGGCTTCCGCAACACCAAGAAACACCCGTCAGTTCACACGAGGGGAAGTGTCGCTGCAACATGTCCCTGAGATATGTCCCCGCGACATTTTCATGTGGTGTGCAAGCGCTATGATTTTTTTCCCTGCTACATGTCCCCGCTACACTCCCTGCTACATGTCCCTCAGTGTGTACTCAAATTTTTGTCGCTGCTAAATGTCGCTGCGACATGTCCCTGCTACATGACCCCTCGTGTCTGACAACCTTTATAAAGGTGCGAATTCTTAGAATAAATTCCACACGTGCTCATTTCGTATTCATAAACAAAACTCTGAAAACTGCTTGTCAATGCAACAGTATTGCAGTACTTTAAAACTCATGTGGAAGGAGTTTCACACCAAACTGCTGGATAATTTTCGAAAAATAATGGAAAACGTAGCATTGGAGATTTGAGCGGGTTTTGGAACATTTCACAACATTTACAAAATTCGTTAATGCTTTTTAACGGTTCGCACGATTTGCAATCGGCTTAGAATGTAGATTTAGCAAGCATTGGGAAGGCTTCTCCCAGCAATTCGGACTCGTGGATTGTTTTATCAAAGAGCCTCGAGGTTTTTAAATTTCAAGAGAATTTTAGGGCTAAATTTTGATGGCCTTAATACTTCCGCGCTTCTGCTCCAACGATTTGCTGAAACTTGGTAAGGGTATGTATTAAGTCAATGTAAGCTAATTCCAGAAATTTAACACCAATATAACAGCAAAAGTTTTGCACAGCGTGCGATTTTGTTCAAAACGTGGGGTTCATTTAGGCCCGATTATCACTAAAAATATTTTTTCCCAGTAAAATCGAATTCTATCATATTATTGCTAAATAATAGCTGTAAGTTTTCGCAAAGTTTTATAAGCGTCGCTTTTGAGCCGGAAAAGTTATGACCCAAAGTTTGTCATAGACGAGTGCGCCCAAAATAACAACGGAGCCACCTTAAGCGGTCACTTAGCCATTCCCCGAAGGTGACCGCTTAATACAGGTTCGACTGTATAATGAACTGAAATAAGAAGATAAACTATCAACAATCGCAGCGCTGTGGTTTTGGAAGTAGAAGTGGGGGTGGGGGTGGGGATAGTTGTGGTGGACCGGGGGGGGGGGGGAAGGAAGGTGGGGACTCCCATATACAAGTGACAGGGGAACACTTACCTTTGTACTCATATTCAGAAAACCCGATTGTTGAACAATCACAAACATGACCAACAGGGAGGCAGCTATTAAAATTACAAACTTGGCCCTTGGCGAAGCCATGAAAGTTCTTTCCTGTAACAAAGGAGATGAAAGTAGTCTTTGTTAGATAAAGGTTTACAAATCTGGGACTCAGTGGGACGATAAAAAGGAAAACAAGATTATAAAAACAAACAAACGTCTGGGAGGAAAAATGGGATAAAAAATAAGTTGTGTTGCAACAATTTTATCGGGTTCTTGAAAGCTTTGTTGGTGATCAAAAATAATAAATTTTTTGTGCAAAAACATTTCATTTTTTGGACCACTAACATGGCATCTCATGACAGTTAGCTCTCATCGGTCCGGGGGATATGGTTATTAGTTATGCGAAGCGAACGACAGTTTGCGGAGATATGAAAACGAATGTTAGTTTTCAGCGTAAATCACCAAGTTGTGAATTCTACCTGCAAATTTTTAACAATTTTGACTGCTGTTTAGCAACGTTTACTTAATATGTTCGTGTTATTTTAATAACTGTCCGCCCGTTGCTATGTTTTGTTTAGACACTTCAAAAACAATTATCAAAATCTCCAGATAAATTTACTTCGTTTTTGTTAAGTGTAAAGCTGAATTTTCACTGTCGCGTAATTTCTACATGCGTATAAAAGAGATTAGAGGCGATGTATGAACAGCTTGCGCAGACGTATTAAAAAGTTGAATTGTGCCCAACTTTTTACTTTTACGCAAGCTGTTCATACATCGCCTCCAATCTTCTTTTATACGGAATTGTATGAAGCCGTTCTTTACCTTTCTCTATTTTAACCTTAACGCAAGCTGTTCATACATTCCCTCGAATCATTTTGTTTTTCGCACGTAAAAATTACGCGAGAGTGGAAATCCCGTTGTTTCTCTGTATTACGTGACATCCAGACCGTCAAGGCTATGCAAATTAAAACGCTATTATCATACATAATTAACAGATTACGGGAAAAGTTCATACTTATATTGATGGTTATTTATCAGTTAAAACCGACAGTTGGCAATAAATAAATTACTATAGATTCAAGAATGAACAAAACGATTGAAATAAGGACGCTTGCTGTTAAAGATCCGTCGTTTCTAGTTTCTAGTTGTAGCTTGCCTTGCTTTGCATTGTTCCTCATAGACTTTTAGCGATAAAAACATTTCGGTATATGCCGCTTCAAACAATAGTCGTTGATACAATATTCGAGTTATGTGTAGTTACGATAAATATGAACGCTAAAACTGAAGTACTCAATCTGAAAATCATGCAGTTAAAGCTTCACCTGACGATTTATAGAATAGAGAGCTTTTGAATTCGTATGAACTTTAACGCTACTCAATACAAAAGAATAACTTTGTACATGAAATGGCCGTTCAATTGAGGTGCCGAGGGCAATAAAAATAACTTGGTGGCACCAAGGAATCGGTGAATTCGACAGCATATTAAATAGACATTTATTAATGTTTTTTTTTTTGTTTCCATTTTTGAGCAGACGCATGAAGCGCTGCGAGCGAACACACGCTAAACATACAGTTTTAAAACAATCACGAGGCACAACAAAACTTACCATAACGCAACCGTAATAATTTGCCAAATTCTCGGTAAAATATAAACATCTGTCGAGGAAACAACCGAATACAGCCATCCTATAAAGCTGTGTAAAGCTGACGAAGCAATACCAATAATTCGATGCCTTTGATGTTTATACCTAACGATTTATACAATATATGAGGGCTTTTGATTGTCGATCAATCGAATGAATTTTAACACTGCTCAGTACAAAAGAATAATTTACATGAAATGGCCGTTCAATTGAGGTGCCGAAGGCAATAAAAATAACCCGGTGGCACCAAGGAATCGGTGAATTCGACAGCATATTAAATAGACATTTATTAATGTTTTTTTTTTTGTTTCCATTTTTGAGCATTGATCTTGTTATCGATAATGCATTTGATGCATGAGGCGCTGCGAGCGATACACAGGCTACACATACAGTTTTAAAACAACCACGAGACACAACAAAACTTACCATAACACAACCGTAATAATTTGTCAAATTCTCGGTAAAATTTAAACATCTGTCGAGGAAACAACCGAATACAGCCATCCTTTAAAGCTGACGAAGCAATACCAATAATTCGATGCTTTTGATGCTTAAATAGTTCCCAAATACACAATTACAAAGCCGAAATTATAAACATGAAACGAATTAAAGAGAAAGTCATTCATACACACCTTGTATTATGATGCACTTCGCCGCCAGCTAAAATCTTCAATCTCTTCAAGATGGCCTCCTTTCGGTTTCCGACGCATTTCAGTTGTAATTTGTAAACTGAAACTTTCGTGTCACGCAATCGGCAATGACAAAAAAAAAACATTCCACAAAAAGAGTGTCCCACCGGAGCGGTTTCTTTTGTTTTCCTCGATTTTTGCACGGGTTAATTTTTCTTTTTGACTGTAGTGCGACCAGGCCCTTATGACATAAAAACAAACACATTCTACAAAAATCGTGGCCACCGGAACGGTTTCTTTTTATGCACGGGCTAATTTTTGTTTTTGACTGTAGTGCGACCAGGCCCTTGTTACATAAAGAAAAAAATTAATGTCTTGCAAAAGCGTAAGAGCTGAATCGCGCTCAATGTAAACAGATACACGGTCCGTTTTCCGTCGCTTCTTTCTTGTCTCCTCCTCTTCCAGAGGCCGTTTTAACGTCGAAAGCATGACCAGCAGAATGACAGCTTGGTCCTCACCGGATGGTAGGCGCAACAAAAATGACAGTGTTGACAATAGTTAGCAAAATTACCATAAATATACTCTTGTGATTCGCGTTTGCTCGGGAAGCCTTCGGAAGCGTAAAAACAAGCAATTTTGTGTCCAAGAATTCAGCGCGGATATACCGATATTTTCGTAAACGCTGATGTCATAGATTCGGACCCAGCCCACAAATAAATATGGCGGACGGTCTGACGCATGCTCAATGCAGATTTGAAGCGTTTACGTATCGTTTTAGCATTTACGTGTGGACCGGTGAAAATGAATCGTAAACGATGGCTGGCTTCGTGTGGACGGAAGCGTTTGAGATAAAAAAAATATATGCGTTTACCAACGTAAATGTATACGTATGGACGGGGCCTCACTTGATTTAGAAGGAAATTTATCATCACTGCTTCCGAGCGCCAAAGAAGACAAAGGAAAGCAAACCCCTCAAAACAACAAAAGGCTTCAGCTTAAAAGTAAGTTGAAAATTTACAACATCGATTTCCAGAGTATCAGAAATAAGTCCACCGAAGTCCAAGCATTTTTGGATACTGAAAAACCTGATGTCATTATTGGAACCGAGACTTGGCTCAAACCAGATATAAAAACCTGTGAATTTTCCCTGTAAGTTATTCTGTTTTCCGCAAAGACCGGCCGGATGGATATGGGGGAGTACTTATAGCAGTCAAGGACCTTACTTGTCAAGAGCTTGATAACCTTCAATCTGACAGTGAATCTATTTGGGTTAGGGGATCTCTCTAAATAGAAACAAACATGCTTACATTGGAGCTTATTACTCATGCGCATAGCGCGCATGAGGTAAGGTTCTGGCTTCGTTTTTCTTGGTAATTACTCATGCGCATAGCGCGCATGAGGAAAGGTTCCGGCTTCGTTTTTCTTGGTCTTTTTTTTTTTTTGGTGTTACATTTGTGCATGCAAATTTATGCACGCATATATTATTACTAACCGGGTCGTCAGGTTACATACAAATTCTACAAAAATGGCTGCCGCGCTCGACAATGTGCTTGGTTTTCAAAACCATAGTTTTGTCTTATCGGAGTAATAACACACATTAAAATATTCAAAATGAAAAGGGAAGGCTTTAAAGAATACTCAAAGCCGCTGTTGTGAAGAAAAAGCAGAGCTTAAGCGACGAAATCTTGCTTCGAGGAACTTCATACATTTTTCTCAATGCAGGGCTGTTTCTTTCAAAGAAGCGAAGTTTTAAAGAATCATCAAGCAGCCGAGTCAAGCCGAGGATACTGTAAAATAAGTTAGATTTTACGATGGGAATTTATGTTGATATCAATTTGTGATTGACTTTTTGTTTGTGTTCTCGTTAGTTTTGGAGTAATGCTTATAAAACGTACTCAAATGCAATTGTAATTGCTGGCGAGCGTTAGCGAGGCAGCACACTATTCTTGGCAATAGGGGAGAAAATCCAAAATTTTGTCGGATGTAAGATGGGGTGCATGCGCAGTGGCTTATTATCACTATCGCCTAGCAACGTCAGTCATTTTGCTTCGCAACGCATTGAAATTACTAGTAATATATATATATATATATGATTATATCATATGTAAACAAAACAAGACCTAAATTCATAGTTCTAACTTCACACGCGTCGCCTCGGTAAAATTAAAAAAAATAGAACGGTCGTTTACTGATTTCATTGCTTTTAAAAGTAGTCTTTTCAAATGCAACAGAAAGAAGTCATGGTTTGGGAAATAAAAGTGAATGTGTATTTCATCGGGAATCAATAAATGAAATATTCAAAGCGAGTACAGTTGTGCAATCTTATATTACAGACGGTCGCGTACTGTTTTTGAGAATTGCTAAAATTGAAAAATAGCCCTGTCGTTTACTGATTTCATTGCTTTTAAAAGTAGTCTTTTCAAATGTTTGGGAAATATTAGACGAGTGTGGATTTGATCAGGAATCAATAAATTAAATATTCACTGCGAGTACAGAAAACCTGTCTTGACGTGTTCTTGAGTGTGTCACGCAAAATTCGTTGAGGGGGAAGGGGTGCGTGACCCATTTAAAATAAACCGTAAAACGTTCTTGTTACAATTCAAACAGCTCATTTGAAGCATTGAATGAACTTGACCTATCCCTCTCCAAGTTACAGAAAATTTCGGGGAACTCTGTGTTGTACTTAGGTGGTGATTTCAACCTTGGAGGAGACAATTCTTGGGAGACAAATACTATTTTACAAGGCAGTGCATACTCTTCTACTTGTAAGAAGTTATTGGATACTTGTTGCACTTATAATCTGGAACAAGTTGTAAGAGACCCAACACGTGGTGACAAGATCTTGGATTTGATTTTTACATCAAACCCAACATTGATTAGTTCAGTTGAGGTGCAGTCTGGCTTTGGAGATCATGATATTATTCAAGTAGAAGCTGCCATCTCGCCCAGGATGCCTCGTATAGTCAAGAGGAAAATATTCCTGTACTCTAAAGGGAACTTTCCAGAAATGAAAATTGACTTTCAAAACTTTAGCTCGCATTTTCTAGTTGGTTTCCCCGATAGGACAATACAAGGGAACTGGGACCAAATTAAGTCTAAATTATTATCCCTTATGGATACATATATCCCTTCTAAAGTTACTTCAAGCAGATTTAACCTTCCTTGGCTTAATCAAACCTTAAGGAAACTAAATAGGAAAGTTCAGAGGTTATATAATTTACAGAAACGCTCTCGGCTAGCACATGATATGGCTAAGTATAGGAAAATTAGAAAAGCTTACAAACAGAAACTAAATAGGTCTTATTGGGATTATGTAAATAGCTTAATGCTTCCATTTTAGATCAACCTAAGAAGTTCTGGAGTTTTGTGAAATCTAAGTGGCAAGATAGCATCGGAGTTCACCCGCTCCAGTCTGGGGATGCAGCTGTTTCAGATAGCCTTGGGAAAGCTAATATACTCAATCAATGTTTTTATTCAGTATTCACCAAGGAAAATATCAGTTCCATACCCACCTTAGATCACAGTCTATCTCGTCCAGATATAGGTAAAATAACAATAACATCCTTGGGAGTTCAGCACTTATGTCCAGGATTGCAGATAATTAGATGCATGGCAAATTTTGATATCCAACACGAAGTGTCCCGTTAAGTCTAAGTGTTTACCATCTTTCTTGAAATGTAAGGTAAGCATAAGTGTTAGTGTTATTTTTAGGTTAGGGTAAACGCACGTGTTTATCTTTACTTAAAGAGCAGAATTTAGGGGACACTTCGTCACGTTTTTTGTCTGTATTTTTGAAAACAAGTGATGTTGAAGTTGAGTAGACGAGCAAGAGGACACTTTGTGACGCTTATTAAATTTGCCATGCATCTAATTATCTGCAATCCTGGACATAACTGGAGTTCAGAGATTGTTAGACTCGCTTAATGTTAGTAAGGCAGGTGGTCCAGACAATTTACCCACACGCATTTTGAAAGAATTGTCATCAGAGCTAGCGCCGACCTTGGCGAGGCTTATCCAGCAGTCACTGGGGTGTGGTGAATTGCCCGAAGATTGGAAGTGCGCAAATGTTGCCCCAGTCTTCAAGAAGGGTAAGAAATCTCTACCAAGTAATTATAGGCCAATATCTCTCACATCAGTAACATGTAAAGTTTTGGAGCATATTGTCTGCCATAACATCTGGGAGCATCTTGAGAAACACAATGTCCTTACGGATTTCCAACATGGTTTCCGTAGGAACAGGAATTGTGAGACTCAACTTATTGTTGCTTTACATGATTTAATGAATGCAGTTGATAAGGGTCACCAGGTTGATGCCTTCATCCTAGATTTCTCTAAGGCATTTGACAGAATTCCGCATGAGAGGCTACTATATAAATTAAGTAGTTACTATGACATAACTTGTAGTATGCTAGCCTGGATTAGAGCATTTCTCACTCAGAGAACACAGAGAGAGAGTGACCCTGGACGGTGTTACATCTGACTGGTGTGCTGTAACCTCCGGAGTTCCAAACCGTCGATTTTATTTAATAGATAATTACTGAGGCGAGCAGCACACTAATCTTTAGTTTACCTGTGGTTCCTTGGGTACCCTGTGCCTTATTTTATGCAGGCAGTCTCGATTTTTGTTTGTCACGATGATTTTGAGCAAGCGTACGTCCAGCGGTGTCACCATAACTTAGATGCGCCTGGATCTGGATGCGTCTTTTGCGCTCGCTTCTCATGCTTTGCTTCTTCGATTTCAAGGAAAGTGTGTTTCTATTTGCTAATGTATCATGCCTAATTCAAACTTATTTGTTGCTGGAAGCATCGATCAAGGTCACGGACGATTTAGTGGCATTTCACGGGGAATACAGTGTTCTTTTATGAGTTTTTCAGCGTTGTTACGTGCTCAGTTTGCCGATTGAACAATGGACCGCCTCCACCGTAGATCAGATAAATTCTTACAAAAGGAAATCAACTCTATTTCGATGCTCTTGAAAGTAGATCCATCAAGTTTTTATAAAAATGCGTTGGTTTACCATGTTTATCACCGCTGTTTGTGTTTTATTTCTTATCAAGTTACGATGGCCTAAGAACAAAAGTGGGTCATGGCTCGTGTACGACGACTGTATTGTGATGTATTGTGTTAGGTAATGTTTGGTTGTATTGTATTGTATTAGGTTTTATGACGTCAGTCAGGTCGTCGTAAATGAGCCATGACCCACAAAAGTTTTTATAATGGCTGCGGTCACATCTACGACGTAACTAAAGTTTAACTTAGTCTCAAGTTACGTGACGTCATACCTAACTGTAGTTAGTGCTTTCGGTCGACTTTGCGGTCACACCACGCAGTTAACTACAGTTAGTTCTAGTTAGTTTTTTTTTTCTAGTCCCGGTAGAAGGTTTGTTTTGCAAACCGAAATATCGGGCAAATATATTCAACTGTTTATTATTTTTTTTATTTCACTTCTGTCTGTATCTTTTCTTCTTGCCGTTAGGATCAGTTAGCCGTTTTTATCATTACTAGTTCTAATTAGCCTATGGATGACGTCAGAATTTAAAGAGGTTCGTGACGGCCCTTATTGTTGATCCGTGAAATGTCAACATGGTTGACCGACGTAAGTGTGTCTAGTTTTTCTTCTTATTTATTTTTATCGTGCGGCAAACCGTCGGAGAAAAATGAGAAATAAGCTGAGAATTTTAACGGATGCTCGACGCCGGATACACGTGTTGCTACCTTGTTGTATGTAAATTTTTGGTGTCCCCCTTGCTTCACGCTTGGTTTTATTTTGGCATATTTATATATGCTTATCTCGCACGTGCGAAAAGAATTGTCACATTCTGATTGGCTGTTCGTTTGTAAACTTAAGACTAACCCATGAACCCTGCTTGGGTATAATTAATGTATGGGGTTATACGGAAATCTTACCATTGACCCATTAAATAAATTTATGAAAATCTGTATGTACATTCACTGTTTCCGTTATGTTTTATTGCCCAGCATCTGCTCGCAGCATTATCATTACAATATGTAACCTCTAGTCATCTATTATAATTACTGATCGTCATCCAAACCCATTGTTTTCTGTCTGCAATTATATCACCGAATGTCGCCGCCCCTTTGTGTTTTTGTGGAAAACAATAAATCAAACAATTCATGACGTTCAATGGATGTTTTTATTCAAGGTCACGGTTACATAAGCTATTGTTTTCATGAGTGTAACATGACATGTATGTGTGAAAAATGCAACGAGAAACGAGTTATCGACTGTTTGTTTGTCAAGGTAGATGTCAATTTGCATATTGCTCGACAAACACAGTTGTTTGTGAAAGTCAACTCATTGTCGTTTGGAACGATGGCGGAAAGCTGCTGGGAAAGCAGTTCGGAGGAATAATTGTTTCTTACGCAGTCAACATTTACTGCTAAGTCGGACGAACATGATGGTAAGTACTTACTTTCAGTCGTTGCAATTCCATTGGTTTTGCGTAGTTGTATGTAATGCGATCTTCTTATTGTTGTTCAAGAATGGGTGTGTCGACGAGTGAAGGGGATGGAAAATGCTCCGAGGATAATATTGCTATTTGATAGTGAAGGTATACCTTATTTTAACTTTATTCCTTGAAGTATTAGAGGCGGATGTGCACGCAAATGTTGTTGGCTTTGGTTAATTGTTTTTCCAGTGAAAGTGCTTCACCAGTGGATATATGCGTGTAAAACACGCTGCATTATTAAAATTAAAACACGCAGCATTATTTTTAATAATGCAGCTTGTTTTAGTTTTAATAATGCTGTGTGCCGATTTAGCACGTGCAAGATTTACCCCTGATAATTTCCCTGCCACCAAAAAAGACCGCACCCGTTTTCCTCACACACTTAGTTTGTATTATTTTTCTCTCGGCATTCGGTAATATAATGCAGACAGAAAACAATGGGTTTGGATGACGATCTGTAATTATATGAAGTCGAATTATGACCCCTCAAAGACTAATCCGTCACATTATCCATCCGTCCGGTCCGTTTCTTCGAATTAAAAGTTATATTTACGGGTACGGGTAAATTTAGGGGGTCTTAGTTTTCAAACCAAGACTGAGGCTTATCCAGGAGAGAATGAATGAATATTCGGAAGCTGTGAATGCGCGTTACACGTTTCAACCCACTTATGGGTTTCTGCTAAAATATATCTATGTTATTTACCGGCTGGGAGGTCCGTATAGGAAAAAACTGTGCCCGAGGTCTTGAAGACTGAGGGCACAGTTTTTTTCCCATACGGACCGACCAAGGCCGGTAAATAACTCTGATTTATTTTTTTCCTACTTTAATTCTGCGATTCGCCGAGAAAATCATTCATGTACAGCTTTCCAAAAAGTGTTCCTTACGCGCCGCGTAAAGCTAAACTGACACAACGCGCGCAAACACGGTAATCTTAACAACTTCCCATTCATAAACAAAAAAAATTATCAAACTTTGCTTATTGTTATGGTTTAATTTTTTAAGACAATGGCCCTTTTGTTGTCCGTCGTTAGGGATTTCTCTGTCCTGTTTCGCGAAATTGCACTCGGATCAAATCGGATTCAATCGCCAAACTGTCGATGATGACAATTTGTTCCCAACGGTACCTTAGTTCGGAAAACAAAGACATACCAACAGGGGGTAGGTTGGTAAATGTCAAAAGTACGTCATTTGAACTGTCATACCTCGCGCGCGTGGACCACATGCGTAATTTAGCTTGTGGTATTTCTCCGTAAGCTTATTTCTTGATGTTTTTGCGAGCAAGCGGCCGTGAGCAGCCGAGTTGTGGCGATTAGAATGGTGGCTTCTCTGGCGCTAATAAGAAAAGTCTAGGGAAGCTTTATGTCAGTTATGCGGTGCACGCTTTAAATTTGCTTTAGTGCTCTGAAATTAACTTCTATTTGAATTTACTTCGTGCATGGCTATACAAACAAAGGCGCATGGACCGACGAAAACAATACATGTATACGAATAAACAAAAACAGCACTGCGGTAAATGAAAAAAGAGTGTGCCTTTTGCACCTTTTTATGTTTGAATCATTTTTCATTCAGTAGGCTTGCAAGCTAGAAAGATGTGAAAAAAAAGATAAACGGGCCGCCATTGAAGGCTAAAACAAAAGGTCTGATTTTCGCACCTTTTCACGTTTTAGTGATTTAATTTACGGTTTTCGATCGAGGGGCCACAACGTTATCAAACAAAAATCTTAACAGTCGTCATCCAGTGAGTTAAAAAAATACTGGTTTGGAATTTGTTGCACAAACGCCGTTTTCGCATGACGAGTCCCTACCTTGCGCGCGCTTACGGTTGTTTCAATTTTTTTTTTTATCATTGCCCACGCGAGGCCGTTTAAACATAAACGGGGGCGGGCCATACACTGATATTGAGGGTATTGTTCTGCAGTTGAAAAGCTCATTAGTTTTCTAAATATGCATGTATAAAAGCACGTCATAATCACTTTCTACAATCTCTGATTGAAAGAAGAACTAAGCAACATGAGTTTTTATGAAGTATCCAAGGTGCTCGATAAGCGTACAGATGCTCACGGTCGCGTTCAGTACCTCGTTCGTTGGGGCGGCTGTGGAAAAAAGTTCGATAGCTGGGTGGATAAAAATGACACTAACGAACGCCTAAAACAAGTGTTTAGGACACGCTACCAAGGAACTCCAGGCTTGCTGCAGACCTTAGCTGTTTTAGTCGCGGACAAGCTGAACATGAAGAAGCCACCAGCAACTAGCATCGTGAGACCCGGGGGGGGGGGGGTACTCAACTAAGTTTCGTACGGGGATGCTCCGCCCCGAGGTTCAAACCCTTACCCTTTCATATACCGTCTTTGACAGAAAAGGTACCCTTTTCATATACCTTTCATTGAAAATGGTACCCCTTTCATATACCTTTCAATGAAAATGGTACCCCGTTCATATAGCCTTTACGTGCGTCTGTTTGGTATATTTTGAAAGGCCCTTTTATAAGACTTAAATGGCAGTTTTCCCTACCTTTTTTACTCCTCAACGGCGTGTTTTCGGTACCCTTTCCTATTCTTCGTGAAATCCCTAGCCTTTCATATACTTCAACTCGTGAAATCAAGACCCTTTCATATACCTCCAGCGTCAAAAAGGTACCCCTTTCGGGCGGAGCATCCCCGTATAGCCCATTGTAGGGAGTACCCCCCCCCCCCGGGCGTGAGACGGGCGTCCGTTACCATGCCGATGGATGCCGAGACCTTCAGAACGTTGTTCAGTGGACTTCCTTCCGCACCAAATCTCTTGCGAGCGACGAAGTTTTCTGTGCCCATTCACGAGCTTGATACCATAATGCCTGCCGGATGGTCTTTAAACACATTCAAAACCTCCACGACTTGTCGGTTGCAGCCCGGCAAGCCTGTGGAGATTGCTCTCTTAGAGCACAAGAAAGTGTTTTTTGATCATTCGGGATGCTTGTGTTGCCAAGGTGGGAATGGAGCGCCCGTCGCTCGCAAAGATGTAGTGCGGAAAGTAGTGTACGCTTCAACTCTTCTGAAGATCTCCTTTTACCGTGAGCGGAACAAGCCAGCCGAGCGGAAGCCCAGGGAGCGTACGCGACTAACTTGGGCGAAGCCCAGATCAGTCGCCAAGTAGACAACAGTGACCTACCGCTGGGTAGTAATCACTATAACAAACGGCTCTTTTAGGAGCCACCAAAAATAAGAAAGCAATGACCAACTCTAATGTGTGATACTCTTTTATTTTCATTACTTGCCTAATAAATCATGAAGGCTCGAACGCCCTTGATTTGTACTGATTAATCCACACTCCTTTGTCAGATCGCGTTCGTTTACATCACCGAAATAATCATACTGAAAAAAGGCTTTATTTAGTGATTTTTAACATTCAGTCGCCCCTCATAAACTCTCCTCGCGTCTTATAAAAATTTATACTGGAACCTGCTACCGTGCTCTCATGGAAATTTATAAAGGCTTTCAATTATGTAACATCGGAACTTTGAAATTTGACGCCAATACTTGTAAACTTCTTGTGTGGTGTCACTGTCAAGAGCGCTAGCGTGGTCAGGTCATCAATCATGCAAGAAGCGGGGCACGAGGCTTGGTAAGTGATAAATGCACCCGCATTTAGTACTTTTGCCTGCGTCCTTTCGGCGTGTGTAAACACGAAAATATTCCTAAGTCAAGCAGCACATCATCGCTTGTAGTATAAGCTAGTAAATCCGCCAATAGTTCAATGAAATGAGCTAAATTTATTCTCGACATTAGTAGCAAAAATTTTCAGCTTACGGATAATACACGACAGCAAAACGTATTATTAAAGTTATAAAAAACGCGCCGAGTGCATTACTGAGTTATATAAGCACGCGGGAATTTTTAAGAACACGAGAGAAGTGCAGAGAAGCACGAGCCAAAGGCGAGTGTTTCTCGCACTTCTCGAGTGTTCTTAAAAATTCCCAAGTGCTTATATAACTCAACCATGCACGAGGAACAAGTTTTTTTATTTCTTTTATAAAACGGTTACAATGAACGTTACGTCACGCGCGTGTTTTATCGAGTTATAATGAACACGGTTTAACCAATCATAGCGCGCGCATTTCCATGAGCATTTTATAAAGTATTATAAGTATTATATTATATTGTAGTATGGTGATGGATTACAAAATATACCTCAACTCGTGTTCAGTCACTCTATTTATCGTGGGTGCTAACAAAAATTTAGAACTTAAGTCTGCATATAACCCTCAGTGCTGATGTACTACTGCTTTTCACTGTCTGCACCAAAGTTCACAAGTAAAAAGGCCAGTCCAGACTTTCCTCTCCTCTTAGATTTAGCTTCTGGAATTGCCAAAAACTCGTATTTACATTTTTTTTATTTATTTATTTCACTAGTGAACTAGCTCCTGTTCCAGGATGTTCTGGAGTTAACCAAGGTAAATTCCTGAAATTCCTACTCCTAAACCTATCTAAATGGCAGTGATAAAAATGAAAAAAAGTTTAATATTTGACAAGCTGATTGATAAGATTTTATAATTTATTAAAAACTTATTAAATTATTTCTCAATTCAATCACAGGAGTTAAAAGAAAAAGAGAATCAACAGGTAACTAAGAAATATATAACTTTGCAATGTGAAGATTGATCTTAGTTTCAAAAAATAAAAAAAATGCAAGTATTTATTAAATAAGTAAAGTAAAGTCGCGCACTCGAGCCAGAAGGCTCATAACGGCCGAAGCTTAAACCCGGTTTCTATAGCATGAAGCGACTAGGATGGGATGCTAGTCCATCGCAGGGTTACCCCCAGCATTTTGTCGCCGGTACCCATTTATACACCTGGGTGGAGAGAGACAGTGTGGAGTAAAGTTTCTTGTCTAAGGAAACAACACGACGGCAGAGACCAGGCTTCGAACCACCGACCTTCAGGTTGAAAGTCCGACGCGCTAACCACTACACCACCGTGCCGCCCATAGATACATATTTTTAATTTTTTTGTTTAAGTTAGAAAATGCTCCGCAACGAACATGGGGCTTAGGCTTCATTGGTAGCCCTGCACAAGAGGGAGAACAATCAGACCCCGGTGAAGAATGGTCTGGCTACCATTCAGCAGAGACTGAAATAATAACAGACTCTGAAAATGATCTGTTCTTTCTAGATGGTGAGTTAGTAACTAACTGTCAGTGTGTCAGTGTCATAATGTTTTATAATAAAGTCAGGGGCAGATCTAGGGGGGTGCAGGGGTGCGCACCCCCCCCCCCCCCCTGGGATGACCTGCATCTTTCTAATGTAACTGGCATTCTGCAAAGAAAAAAAGATGTGGTTACGTCATTCCTTAGAGGTGCCCCCCTCCTAAGAAAAATCCTGGATCCGCCCCTGAAAGTTCAGATTTTAAGCAATTATTTCAAAATAATTTTGTCACACTTTTCTTTCCTTGTTGATAACTGACTGGCATTTTACATTTTCAGAAGTAAATAATATAAACAGCCAAAGACAAAGACAGGAAGAGGAGGAGGAGGAGGAAGAGGGAGGAATGGTGCAGTGGATAGAGGAGGACCAGGGAGAGGTGCAGGTGGAGCAAATAGAGGAGTTTGAGATTGATGAAGAGGAAGAGTACGAGGGAGACGAAGAGGATGAGGAAGAGGATGACGATGATGATGATGATGATGATGATGACAAGGAGGAGGAGGAGGAGGAGGTAGTGGTGATGGGAAGGGGAGGAGAAGGTAAGGTTTAACATTGAAGCTGAATTACAAATTTCTCTTGGAATTTGGCTGACTTTTCTCATCTTTTTGTGTTTCAATTAGAACTCAATCATGGACCCGTGGACCCGTGTGTGATATGCCTTACAAGACCCAGAAATACCTGTTTTTTACACGGAAACACGGGCCATCAAGTGTGCTGCTTTGAATGCGCCACAAGATTAAAGCATGAAAGAAAAAAGTGTCCTGTGTGCCGGAAGAAAATCAAAATGGTAGTTAAATTTTTTTTTCTAGTTTCTGTATTTAATTGGCCAAGACCTTATGTCATATTAGTATAACTGTTCAAGTGGTTATGGAGATGCATGCACTCTGGTTAGTCATGTATTGACACTAGTTTGTGTTATTTCTTGATATTATTTTAGTAAGCATCAAATGAAATGAATATAATCAATAGTTGCTATGATTTTCACCTAAGCAATTATTCTAATTAAAAAAAACAGATATTCTTCTCAGGGTGGCTGGTATATTGGAGGATAATACCCAAGTATGAAAGTTAAACCAACGCACGGGCTTATCCTTCAATATACCAGCAATATACCCCCGGGGCGGGGGGGGGGGGGGGGGGGAGAGACTCCATATAAAGATGACAGGGTGCTCGTCTTACCTTTTAGGGTTCAAAATTTGTAGATTGGTACCGCTTTGGGTGAGTTAAAATGATCACCGTTAGTATTATCGCGGTACCTTTTAGGGTATCAGAGCCGAAAAAATATATCACAGAATATGACATGTTTTGTTTTGGAATTGGTTCTTCTTAGCGGTACAAATTCATTTCAGCCACGCCAATCAAACGACATTCGGCCGTTCTTTTTACATGTTTTAGGGTGCATGTTTATCGAAAATTTCCGACGAGCACCCCGTCATTTATAATGGGAGTCCTCCCCGGGCTTTACAGTAACTACTATAAGAAGCAAGGGCTGACAACTGCGTAGAAAAAGTAACGCAACAATGGCATGATTGAGACCAAACCGAAAGTTTAACAGTTGCATTTAAACTTTCGGTTTGGTCTCAATCATACCATTGTTGCATTACTTTTTCTACGCAGTTGTCAGCCCTTGCTTAAATTCTTATAGTATTTTGTTTACTTTTGGCTGATCAGATCTCTTACAGATCCTGCGTATACTAGCAGCATTTTCGTTCACGGTCCCTTGCTTTCTCGTTTTCATTTTTACAGTAACGACCAGTAACAGTTCTAAATCTAAATCGAATACTGCGCAAAGCTCCCACATGGGATATATGTGCACAGGGAACGGTCAGAGGTTATTCGAGAGTTTTAAAATGAGCCGCCATCTTCCTAGGTACTTGGTGTATCCCTGATCATAATGTATGGTACTTCATGTATCCCTTATTGTAATGTATTTAGATATATTGCAGTGTAATTTAGGGTCGGATTACAGTATCTAGGGTTGAAGCACTGATTTTAGTATTTAGGGTTAAGCACTGATTCCAGTATTTCCAGTGTATCGAAAGGGTTAGTTCTTATATATGGTCTGGGCTGGCAGCATATTATCTTATATCCCTTAAAAATTACAATTTCCGGCAGCTAGTCCTCCGTGGTACAGTGGATAGTGTGCATGGAGTAGATCATACGGCCCGGGTTCGATTCCCCATTCTGCTGTTTTTATCTTCTTTTTCTACTGAAATAAAAACTAAGTGTTTAAATACAAAATAATAAGGGATACACCAAGTACATACCGCCATCTTGGCCGACGACCGCTGACCGTTTCTGAGGCCTTCCAAGCTAGGGGGTAGCCATGTCTCGGTGTCGTACCCTTCCAAGTACCGATATCGCCTAAGCAGCGGTTGCAAATGTCGCTGTCGTTTTTCTTATTGAACGTAAATGTCGCTGTCGCTTCAAAATTTCTCTTTCGCTTTTAAATCATCCATCACTTGTAACGTACTACCTGGTGGTTCTGAATAGAAGTGTTCATTGTCATCGTCGCCCTTTTCAACTCAAACACGTATTTTGCTGGCACATATATTTCCTCGCAAAGCGAGGTTAATAAATTTTTCGTGCCTCGGGAGCTAAGCCGGGCGAATTCGAGCGAAAAATATATTTATATACTTAAAGATGTCGTGCAGTTGCCTTGCTTGAATGACGTCAGACAGACGAAAGAGAATGATGGGAGCGCCTGTGGTATTACTTCATGTAAACCTAAGATGGCGGACGGTAAACGGTACGCGAACCATCGAAAGGACCTTTTACCAACAGAGTTGGTTTCAAAGAAGACGACGTGGAATGGCGAAAAGCCTCATACGCAAATCGAGACATCACCAAAGTTTTGACCCGTGGTGCACCCTCCCCGAGCTTCACGAGGTTCTGCGAGACACGTATTTCTAGTATTGTCATTATTTAGTGCAGATCGTAATTCCAGGGCCGTAGCCAGTATGCGGCAAACCGAGGCACTTGCCTCAGTCACGATCCCAGTGTTTTGTTTAAACGTAGTCATCATAAAGACCCTAAATAGCTAGGCGGGGAATTTAACCATGGATATTGCCTCAGTCCTTATTTTTTTCTGGCTACGGCCCTGAATTCCTTGTAGTTCAGGTCTAAGGAGTATGTACAATGTCAACAACGGAGTGGCGTACGGCCCGAGGCCGCCGTACTCAAGACCTTCCTGAACGGACCTCCCGGCCTGTAAATAAATACATATATTCGAGACCTGCATACCTGCAGGAGTGACAAGAAAATCTGCCAAATGATCACCAATTTCAACAAATAATGAAACCCTTTTCTGTGATAAAACTGTAATTACATGTATGTCGCCCTTATTTTCGATACAGCAATTAATTTTTTCGCCCTTTGCCATTTTCTCGTTCTTGTCATGATATGTATAACTTCTCTTCTCATCATTCGCAGACTAACTGACTTGTGTTTTGGGGTCTTTCTGCATGTACCGGTACCCATGGTCTTCTATTGTTTGTGAGGTATTGTATTTTTGGTCCTGTTTCGCTTTTGTATTATTGTCGTTCTTTGTTCCTTTTGTTTTACGTAATATGTGCTCCGGTACATGCAGAAGGAACCGTGTTTTGTGCCTTATGATGAGCTATTACTTACATATTATACATGTGACAACGTCCGGATGTGAACAGTTCGAAGTTTGTGGGATTTTCTTTAGATTGTGGTTGCAATTTAAAATCGCGTATTAATTTATCCTTATTGTTTGGTTGCTTATAATTAATATCTGCATTTTAAGTAAAGAAAGCAGCTATTTTTTTTGTTCAGTTATTAAAAGGACACTGTCCAACCGAAATACCAAAATTTCGCGCATCTTATTTCCATGTTTTATTGCCAAATGTCACCATATAGAGCAGTTTTCAATAGACCATATTCGTATTCTCGGTATTGAACTGGAACTAGCTTACAGTCGAGGCTAATGGAAGATTCGACGTTTGAATCAATTGAATTCGACGAATTTGATTTGGGTCGACCCAAGTATTAAATTCGACCGGTCCGGTCGCATAAAACGACTGAAGTGCGACTCCGATTCAAACGTCGAACTTCACATGTGTCGAATCAAATGCATAAATTATTTTAAATTATTTCAAATTATTTAATACCCACAATTCAACACTTTCAAGCTACTTGTCATGCGAATTTTTACGCACGCTGAGTTCAAAATGGCGGCAACGAAGCAAAAGGAAATGTGTTCTTCATGTTTTCGTGACACAGGATACCGTTGTTTTATGTTCAAATCCTTTTTGTAACCAGTGTTCGGTATTTGAAAGCGATGAAGATTCTCCAGGTTGGGTTATGGGAAAATCAGTAGCGTGCTGTCAACAGTGCTACAAAGAGAAACAGACAGCAACAAACCGAAGTGCAGCTGATGACGACATCTCTGATGTCTCTCGACCAGACCAGAATACAAGAGATGAAAGTTCTACTTCTAAATCTTCTTTAAAAAGGTATGTAAACGAAGGTACGATTGATAGACTCGAGGAGTTGCTATATTTGTAGGTACATTTGAAACAAATTGAAGACGTTTGAAGCATGCACAGAAATTAGTTTCATTCGGACATTGTGCTGGCTGTAAAAATGCATGTATAAACTAGGATATCCGTCGTTAGTAATATGTTAGACGTTTAATATAATAAGTACATGGTACGGTTTGTAATCTCAGGTTAATTACAATATAATCTGGTTGAAATTGCTGCTGGAATTGACTGATGCATTATAATCTTGGTACCTTTGCATTTGTTTAGAACTTTGAGTGTATCAGATGTACAATTTACTAATGATGAGGCAGATGACAGGGAAGAAGATGAAGATTATGAACAATCACTAGCTCTGTTTTGTAAAAAGGGTAAGGGCAAGAAAAAGGCAGGAAGAAAAAGTAACTGGAGCAAGGCAGCTGTCAATGACCTAATTGATATTGTTGTTAACAACAGTCGTTACAAACAAAAATTAATTTTTGTTAACACAAAGCACCAGACAAATGGAGAAATTTATAAGGCCATTTTACCAGAGCTTAAAAAAAGGGCATATGCTAGGGGTGAGAATCTCACATTTTCAGTCACCCAACTCAGAACCAAATTCAAAAAATGCGTGAGCATATGTAAGCAGGCAGCCATGACAATTAAAACAGCCACTGGCATTGAACGTTTTCAGGAGGAGCAAGAATTAGGGGAATGGTTTAACCAGCTTTGTCCTATTGTCAGGACGAGGGATTCTTGTCAACCAGAGCATGCGGTGGAACCCTCATCTTTAGAGGGGGTAGAAAGGGGTACCAATGATAGTGCAAGTTCATCCCCAGAGCCTGACGACGAAACTGATTCCAGCACAAGTACAAAAATGTTTGTTCCCATAAAGTCAGGGCAGAAAAAAATTAAGAAGAAGGCGGATGTTAGTAGTACTACATTAGAAGTTCTCAGTCTTATGAAAGATGTTGTAAAGAATGATCCTGCTAAAGACTTATTAGAGTTATTGAGATCAGAAATGGAACAATCCAGGAAGCAAGAAATGTCAATTTTACAGATTTTGCTAAACTCATATTCCAATGTAATATGTAGTAGTCAAATAAACCCCCAATCCTCATCTATGTATCGTGGCACCTGGGAAACAGGTCCACCATTTGGGGGTGATCCCTCCAGGAATATACAAGGTTTTAGTAACACCTGGCAAGGAGAATTTAATTCAGATATGATGAATCAGTCCACAATGATGGGTGTTTCCTCCAGATCCCCTTCCCCCATGCAACAGTTAGCCAACCGTTCATATTCAGCAGGTCCTACCATGTCATTAGTTCGAGGCGAAAGTCCTCCCACTTATCAGCCACTGTAAACCTCTCTGCAAATGTCAATTTATTTTCTTTTTAATTTTTTTATGACATTAAAAAAACAGTCAGGAGCTGTAAATGCCCTTTCCATGGTTAACTTTACCCCATTTAGAACTGTAACATAATCAACGTCAATGTGATTTATTTTAAAAAGAAAACATCATTGTGATGCAATTTCACGGCAATGTATTGTGTTAGTGTCTGGTCGAAATTGGCTCACATCCAGTGTGACTATATTGTAGTAATGCAGGTTAGAAAAGCTAACTGTGAAAAGGGCTATTCCTGCAACTTGTTCTTGTTCATTATTTATATTAATGCTTGACCACTTTTTCTTTCCTTTTTGCTGTCCTATTTGGCCTGTATCTTATCCATTAGCACTATAGGTTCTTTGTTATCTCAAGGGCAGACAATCAAATAATTCAATTTTAGATTTTTTTTACAGGAAAGAATTAAGTACCACGGCTACACAATTAGAAGTGGGGCAGAAGTTGGAAGGCTGACTGGATCTGTTAATTAATGTGTATTTATCTTGATTTTTTAAACTCTGATGGGAATTTTTGCATAAAGCAACTTTGATGAGCAGGAATGTTGATACAGTCACCTCTCTCAACTTACACCTCTACAAGACAGACACTTCTGTGAGATGGACACTACAGTTGTAAGTGGTGGCCACTGAGAACGTTTTGAGTCATTTTACTGTATCTAAACTCTGTTTAGGCAGACACCTCTGTAACACAGACAGTTGGTGCTGGTCCCAATGGTGTCAGTCTTTTAGAGAGTTGACTGTAACAGCAATATCTGCCTTTGTTTGTTCAGGTTTGAAACATAACTCTAACGCAACGTAATGTAATTAAAGAGCTTTACCAAAGCTGTTCATTGTAGCTGTCCTTTATGCAGCTAACAAGTAAAGTGTTAATTTTTGATGTTAGTCAGTTGCCACACATTACTTGCAGCTTTCAATTACTTAAAATAACCCTGGTATAAAAGTGCACATGCATACATGTAAATTTTCCACAGTATGAGCATCTGGAAAAGTGGATGCTGTTTTTTCTCTGTCATTGTGTCAGTTGATAGGGAGGCTTAATATTTTTGGAATGGGGGGGATAAGTTGGATATGGTTAATGAGATCTGTAGCATAATTGTCAAATTAAGAGACTTCTCCAGTGCTCTTCTCCAACCAAAGTTTCTTGCATAAGGCTTCCCTCACTTTTTGTGCTTCACTGGAAGTGTCTTTCACAGTTGAACAGTTCGTCATATGGAGCAGCTTCCTTATTTCCTCACGAGGTCTTCTTTCTTGAGTGTTTGGGTCAATTGTTAAATCAAGCTTTTTCGAGATAGAGGTCCCCTTGGTCAATGCACACGTTATGTAGAACTAAACATGCAAGCGTTGTTGCGCGCACCTGATCTCTTGCACTTTCACATTTTCTCAACAACACTCGCCACCTCCCCTTTAACTAGCCGTAAGCTCCTTCAGTCACCATCCGTGCAGGGCTTAGCCTGTAATTAAAGTTCCTTTGCTGTGGAGTCAGGACAGCATTCGTAAATGGCTTCATGAGCCACGTACACAAGGGAAACGCAGAGTCCCCAACAATCAGTGGTGGTACTATCACTTCATTTATGGATTTTCCCACCTTTGGAAGTAGCCATCATGAATTCTTGTCCATAAGTCGGTGGACCTAAATATGATAGCATCATGTGAATTTCCAGGATAGCCACAACTGGCCCACAAAAATCTATAATGAGAGTCTACCATATCCATTAGAACTGTTGAGTAAAAGTTCTTAAAGTTATGATACTCCTTGCAAGACTGCAGCCCCCAGGGGGGCACTTGATGGGAATGTGACACCCATCAATGGCTCCCCAACAGCATGGGAACTGCCATAACTCTTCCATATCAATTATTTTGTTCTTAAAATCTGCCTCCGATTTTGGCATGTGCTTTGAAATATTCTCGCTCCACATGCAGTCAACTATAGCTTGTGTAACCTCTTGCACGATGGTAGAGACGGTTGAAATACCAAGTCCTGTCATTTCTGCAATGGTATAATAGTAGTCGCCCCTTCCTAACCTGTATAGACAAACGGCGAGTCTCAATTCCGGAGATATAGGATCTTCAGTGACAGTTTTTCTTTCCAGTCGGTGTCTGATGCGGCTCAAAATATAAGTGAATGTTCCTCGAGTTACCCTGAATGTTTTCTTAAATCTGGCGTCTGTGTAGTCATTCCAAACAGTGTTCCACCATCCACTGTTCCTTATCAGTCGCCGACACGTTCGAATTGGTGTCACTACATCGTTTCTTTGGATCAGCGTCAGCAACAGAAGCAAACAAATGCCTAAAAAGCGCCTTCGTTTTGAGAGTAAGTGTATGACGGTCGTTTGCCGCAATTGACGGCGCCTTCTGATTCTACCAAGCATAAATATAAGTAAAGTGATCGAGACTGTCGGTTCCTGGACTCGTCATCCGCCATGTTGGATTTTAAAAATCATTCAGTTTGTTACATTTAATTCGACGCATTTAATTCGACGTCTGAATCAACGTCGAATTTAATTAATTTAGGTCGACCCAAATGGTATTTGATTCGACGCATGAAAGATTCGACGTTTGAACCGGGCCTAAGATCTAATAATCGCTTTACTTAAACCCAGTTTTATCTAATAATGATAGCCTACTTTCATCCCAATCCAGGCATAAACAAGAGAGAAATGGCATCGACCATTACAAAAGGCCTGGTTACCAATGAATGCTAATGATGGCATCGACCGTTAAAACTGGCATCGCTTGTTTACGAAAGGGAAATCGGCGTCGCCGGCGCCAAGCGCAGGAAAACGCGTGCGAGCAAGTCACGAATGGTTTTGGTTTTACTTCTGATTGGTCGAAAAAGAGGCGCGAGATTTTTTAGCCAATCACAAAGCGTGGCAATGAAAAACCGAAGCAATTGTGTAATTACTTTCGACACTCAACTGAAAACTGCTCTATACAACTGAATTAGATAAAATGATTCTATAGAGCAAAACAGAAGCAGTAGCCTTGGAAATTTCGTGTTTTCATGGAAGAAAAAAATCGGCAAAAGTAATGAACGCTATTAAATATGAACTAACAAGATGAAATAACTACTAAAAAATCTCAAACGTCCACCAGAATGGAAACTTTAAGTAGTAGATAAAATATGAGCGGGAGATCTGTATGGGCGTTTACAATGGTGAGCCGAAGGCGAGCTAATTGTAAACGCCCATACAGATCTCCCGCTCATATTTTATCGTACTTATGAAATGAAACAATGAGTAGAGATCTGTATCAAAAATTAATTCTAATGTTTAATAATTCGTCTAGTCAGTTGATTTGTATTGGGATTTACAGAGGTGTACATGCGACTCAAATACCACCTATTGATTTGTCATAACTGTTATGAATTATTAATGAATTTTATAATTTGATTTCTTGATCGCCTGTCACGAAATAAAAAATTAATGAACTGTTATACACTTCTGATCCTTGTAATCCTACACTTTTTCACCAAACTATTATAACTGGAGCCCTTTAATTTCCTGACAGGCGGTCAATAAATCAAAATTGGTACTCTGTATGTCATTATGTTGTATTGTCCACACTGGTGACATAAAACATCGATATACCGTAAAATGATTGTTATAAGCCCTGGGCTGAAACAACTTTGTAAGAGATTTTCGATGGGCTTATACCGCGGGGAGCTGATATCCGGAGGGGTGGGGGTGGGGGGGGGGGGGGGTGGGGGGGCTTATAAGCGGCATAAAAAGACCGTTTTCGGAATGAACATAGAGCATGATCAAAATACGTTTACCATGTCTAGTTCACCGTGTCAGGCTTCCCATTTCGAACTGATCGTCATCATCAATGACCTCATTGTGACTTATTAATACTACAGAAAACATTGAACAGTTACATCAACATTTGATGAGATATCAATAGCGCTATAATTAAACTTATTTTATTAGTTCTTCGCTCTACGTGCCTTATAATTTTTGATTTTTAACTCGTGAATACGCGCAAAAGTAATGAACGGGTTATCGGTAACGGTAGCTAATTCAGTCACTCACTCACTCCCTCGCTCTTTCCATCAGCTGTAAACTTAGTGACTTAATGCTTTGTTACGAATGCATTTCGTAACAAGAACAAATTAAAAAGAGAATCCAGCGGTAACAATAACCAATGGGTTGTAAACGAATATAAACAACAATAAGCTTAAAGATGTTTCGCATTTGGAGTCTTTAATGCAACATTAATAAAATCGACCTAAAAGGATTTTTCAACCGAGACACGCGTTTTGATTCCTTTTATATCTTGAAATAATAAAATTTAGTCTCAACTAAGTTTGTGTTCTGGTTTGTTGCCGTCCTCTCAGCGTGAGACTCTTATTTCCCTCATCTTTAAGAAGAGGGATCGTCTAGATCACAAGAATTGGCGCCCCATCAGCTTGCTTAATGCGAATTACAAGTTATGTGCCAGGGCGTTGGCTGGCCGGCTTTTGGAAGTCCTCCAATACGTGATGACCTCTAAACAAACTTGTGGGGTTAGGGGACGATTTATTGGGGGAAAACGTGGCCCTTTTAAGAGATGTTGTTGAGTTTACTAAAGAGTGCGACGTACCGGTCGCCATCCTGTCGTTGGACCAGGAATAGGCCTTCGACAGGGTGGATTGGGATTTTCTTTTTCATGTTTTGTCACACTTGGGCTTTGGGTCTTCTTTTATTAAATGGATTAGGTTTCTTTACACGGACATTCGGAGCGCCGTTTTAATTAATGGGCACGCGACGGATTTTTTCAAGCCCTCTCGCGGAGTCAGTCAAGGTTTCCCTCTGTTCCCATTGCTCTACGTGCTGACTATGGAGGTTTTAGCTGCCAATATCAGAGCCCACCCTTTTATTGTACGCTTGTCGTTGCCTAGGGTCCCTCGACCTCTTCCGGTCCTGTCTTTATACGCTGACGATAAGTCGGTCATCGTTTCGTCAGATCTTGCAATTGTCTCTGTTTTTGAAGTTTACAAGAAGTTTGAGAAGGGTCCCGGTGCTAAACTAAACCAGAATAAATGTGAGGGGTTGTGGTTGGGTGATTGGCGTGGCCGCCAGGAGGCCCCTGTCCCTATGATTTGGACGTCGGGCAAAATAAAATGTTGGGTGTTTTTATAGGGAACGTTGATGTTGAGGAGGCTAACTGGCTGCTTCGTATCGAGGCAGTCGAAAATTGCCTCAACACCTGGTGGCACAGATCGCTGTCTTTCCAAAGGAGATCGTTGGTGGTAAATGCTTTGGCACTGTCCTGAGCGTGGTATGTGTGCTCTTTGGTGGGGATGCCTGCTTGGGTTCGGCTTAAGCCAGATAAGCTCATTTTCACCTTTTTATGGAATGGTAAACCGGACCTTGTCCGCCGTGATGTGCTCATTCATTGCAGAGGTAGAGAGGGCCTGTCTGTGGTTTCTACTGAACGCAAATCTCATGCGTTGATTGTGCAGTGGGTGAAGCGGTTTGCTTGCACTCCCAGTGGGTGGGTTTCCCTCCTCGCGTACTGGTGCTTTAATAGGTTTGAGGTGGGACCTCTCGTGGTCTCTTCTAGCCCTTTCTCTTATTCCCCCGACGTGTTACCCGCCTTCTATCGGTCCCTGTTGTATGCGTGGCGTTTTTCTGGGGGCATGGCCTTTACCTCTGGCCTTGTATTTATCCTCAGCCCCGTGTAACCCGACTTGCGTCGCCAAGTTTAGCCAGGTTTTCAACGACATGGAGTGGGCCTCTACTTGGGCGACCCTTTCCTTCTTTCCTCTTGACCGTAGAGTTTTCGACCTCAGATGGAGGGTGGCCCACGGGGTCCTCTGTACAGCTGATCGTCTCATCTCGTTTGGATACGACTATGACCCATCCTGTTTTTGTGGCCCTGATGCTGAGACGCCCGAGCACCTTTTTTTCGCGTGTTCTTTGGCGCAGTATGGGATTGCTTGGGTGCAAGCCCTTCTTTCTCTTGCTTCCCTCCTGGCGCCCCCTATCAACGCGAGGATCATGCTGTTTGATTTTCGCCATGATGAGCTACTTTGTGTTCCGCGAGTGTTTGAGTAACTATTTATGGCCTGGTTGCAAAGGAACGAGTTTCGTTTTCGCGGGGTGCATCCCTCTGGGCCTCGACTTTTAGCGCAGCTGAAAGCACGTGTTTCTTTCTACTTGCCACTTTTCTTCAAGTGTCTTCGTTCCCCACGTCGTCGTCGGGTCTTTAGGGAGCTTACGAATCGACGACTTTTGCACGACGACGCCGTTGGGTCAGGTCATAGTCCCGCATCGTCGTCCTGCAGAAATTTTAATTTACGATTCCCAATGAAGACGACGACGTTGGTGGGCGCGCACAAATCGTTGGCGGTGTTGGATCTCTTGGACAGCTGGACAAGTGAATTGTTTAAAATGCGAAATATCTACGGCAGACTTATCCTAACAGCCGAAGCGACCAAAAATAGACAAAGCTTAGAAAACGAAAATTGCCCGACTTTTACGCATTTACAAGCCTATGTAACTGATGTCCCTATAAATCAATCTGCTCGCTCGCATAGCAGAAAAGCCGAGACAAATTTGTGTTTCTACAACTTCAGGCTGGCTAAAAGACGATTCAGGACAAGAATAAAAAACCTCATCGAATTACAAGCTTAACTTTTTGAAATCTAGCAGCGTGTGTTGCTTCCAGTCCCGGCTTCAAGTAAAATATTTTTCTATTAATTTTTAACTATAGACCTGACTATAAAATATACACCCCTTTTAATTTCTTTGAAAATTCGTTAAACAAAAGCAAATGTGTTATCCTTCAATAAGGTGTGGTTAACATCAGTAAACGAGTTTTCATTCAGCAATCTCATCCTGACCTTTTCGTGTCACTTGGCGTTTCACTTGTTTCACTTGTCATATTTCTACTTGATATTTTGGGGCGTTACTTGAATGAAAACAGACAAAAAGTCAGAAACATTTATGTCAAGAACATCTCCCTGATGTGATTCTTGAATTATCTGGCAGAATCCCCTGAATTAACGAGAGAAAACTTCGAAAACTGACCTCACGTTCTGCTGTTTTGGCGACGCCGTCAATTTGCTCAAAACAACGTCGTCGACTTTGGCTCGACGCCGGCAACTTCCCACAAAATCATGCGCAGTAGGCATGTCACGCAATCCAACGGCGTCGTCGTGCGAAAGTCGTCGATTCGTAAGCTCCCTTTTGTGGGACAGTGGGCCGCCAATCAGGTACTCTCGGGACCCTCAGTGCGGAGACGTTCAGAGTAACTCTATGATTTTCGCCCGGTCTTTCTTCTTTCTGCCGCGAGCTCCCTCTTTGTCTTTTCCCTGGTGAGCATGGTCGCCTTCATTGGTAGTGCTGTGTGACCCGTTTCTTTCCGTTGCTGCTTTCGTTTTTTGGTGAGTATGGTCGCCTTTGTTAGTCGCCTTCCCCGTTTTGTCATCTTCGTCGCGTGCTATCTTTGGTCTTCGTTTTTGGTCGCCTTTACTGGTAGCACTGTACGAGCCCCCCCCCCCCCCCCCATTTTTTCCTTTGTCTTCGCCTTTGGTGAGTATGGTCGCCTTTATTGGTTGTACTGTACGAGCCCCCTTGTTTTTCCTTTGTCTTGTCTTCTGAACGTCTTGCGCTTGTATTGGCCTTGTTTGTTCTCGGCAAGAGCGGTCGCCTTCAGTGGTTGTACTGCCTGAGCCTCTCCTTGTGCCTTCGTTCCTTATTACTTGCTTTTTCGTCTTTAGCTGTTACCCCGTATGTAATTGGCTTTTACCAAATTGTTTTACCCCGTATGTAATTGGCTTTTACCAATTTGTTTTGTACTTCGTATTTTAGTCAATGTTTTTACCCCGTATTTAATTGACTTTTATCCAAATTGTTTTATCTAGTTTTACTCCCAGCTAGCCTAGTTACTGTAGTTAGTGTAGCCGGTGCTTTCTTTTTAATCTCCCGGTGAGGTGGCGTTCGATTCCCTGGCGAGTTTGGCGAGCTGGTGCTCCCTCACCGTGGCGTTCTCCACTCCCCATGTTTTTATTTCCCCCTGTAGTTAATGACCTTAGGGCATTGCACTTCGCCCAATGGAACGCCACAGAAAAAAGTCGAGTGGTTTAGTGCCGGGAATAGCGCGAGGCGGAGGCGCGAGTTCAATTTCCATTTAGGATCCTTTTCTTTCCTTTTCTTCGGACTGGATATTACGAAAGTGATGTACTTTTTTTTTTGCGTTCATTGTATTTCACAGAGACATTCCATAAAATTCTACCAAACCCTCTTCAACTCACTTCGCACACGAAAAAATAACGATTTCTTGGTATTTTGTGTTACAAGGTACCACGCAAATATCATACTACTACAGTTTAGCAAATAAATTAATGAGTAAAGTTACATTTATTTTAGGAAAAAAATCATGCAGAGGGTTTCACCAGCAAAACAAAATCCTACACGGGCAATGGGCAAAAATATGAAAAATAAAATCGTGCAAGCTGAAAATATTCCATGATAACTTTTTTACTTGTCCGTCCTCCAGACAACCACCAGAGTTGCAGAAATTGGTCAGCTAACTACTTCATAACAGTCTCATAAATCTCGTGTCAATTTTCTTTGTAACTCACGGCACCTTCGTTTTTATCTCGTGAATAAGCGAAGCGTTGAGCGAGATATACAGGGGCACCCAACGAATCTGTTCCTTACTATATCTGTTCCCCAGCGGAATTTTTGCTGGCTGTCAAAATATTCTGTACATATTTTTTTAACTACCATTTTTGCGTTGGTTGACTTGAGAAAGGAGTTGCAAGAACAAACTGTGCCGTTTAACTTGAGCAGATAAAAAAAAAACTGGATCGAAGAAAATCGGAGGATACTTTGGGGCTTAAAAGGGTTCAACTGACAAATTTAAGCAGTTAACTTAGAGATATCCGAACAGGTAAAGTTCGAGACGGCAGTAAATGTACAAAACAATAAACGAAAAGCTACAATTAATGTTTCATTAGTTCCCAAGCCCCTTTTGGTAACTTATTATTATTGTTTTTTTCATTTATTCATTTTTTTTTAATTGCTGGCTGGGAAACAGACATTTTTTATCCAGCTGGCTGGGAATTTCCTTATGTGTTATGCTGGGAAAAAGGAACAGATATATTTTCCCAGCAACGTAGAAGAACACCTGGAAATGCTTTTATATCATTTATTTTAATTTATTTGAGTAAAATAAATATAGAAAAGGAGGATGACTATATTCAAATCTCCATGATTATTAATAAAGTAAGTACATAGATACACTTACTATAGTCAGAAACTCCTTGTCTTAACTCAATTAGATCATTAAACTTCTGTGTTTTTATTCATTATTATGTGCAATCTGCAAGGCTTTTCAATAGTATAAGGTTTTTGATTTTGTAGATATCTGTATTATTCATGTACTTGTTTTGCCCTGCCCCGATTAGCTTTCCAGCTATTTGCAGGGCAAACAAATCATTCAACTCTTCCATTTTTATACTAAGAATACATTGTTGTTGTTGTTTGTTGTTGAATAAAATTGTTGTAGTTGTAAAATAATACATTTTACCAAAGATTGTTCGTTGGGTGCCCCTGGATACAGTATACGGAAACAGATATGCAAATTTTTTATCTCGTGAATACACGAAGCGTTGAACGAGATATAGTGTACGGGAACATATATGCATATTTTCACTTGTTCCATCATCCGTAAACTCTTTTAATTCCCCAGTGTATTACGTGTTAAAGATGATTGCTCTATTTTAATTCCCCAACGTATTACGTCATTCAGTTGTCTTGACAGTCTCGTTTCACACAATGGCGTACACACAACAATTGTTACGTGATCACGAGCGTTTGTCTCGTGAGAACACAAACACTGATGAAGGGGCTATCCCCGAAACGTCTGACTGTCTTTGTAACAGTTTTTTCATTACTTAATCTTTACTAAATTTTAATAGTATCGTTTCACACAGTGCATATTTATGTCACGCAAGATGTTTTGGTCGTTTTAAATCTGTTTTACTCTTGAATTCTTTGACTTCAAACTCAGTATGGAAAATTACAATCGATCTGCGGACTTAACCTTACGTTGTTTCATATTCACGAGATGACTGTTAAGAGCCTTTTGATTTTCTTTTATTCTTTTCTTCTATTTGTAATTATTTTGTTTTTGCTTAGTTTCCTCTTGTTTCCACACGGCAGTGTCGTATTTCCTTCCTTGTCTTGCCGCAAGAATACATTCTAGCAAATCGTCGTTAAAGTCAAACGGAATCTTGTTGACAAAAAGCTTCTCTTTCATTTTTTGTCCCAGTACCCAGCGCAAATCTTTGATCGAGATCCAGCATACAGCTCGTATCCATCTTCCATAACACTCGTGACTCTGTCTCCAATGCAAGGCACGTGGTATCCATTTTGTCTGTTGACCGCGGATACCCCCTGGAGCCAGCGGATGCTGTTGCAATGATGCGTAGACTGTTTCATCTGGGACGAATGTGTCTTTTAAATATTCAGTGAAGTCTTTTGCTGTCTTGTTATGAATTAGGAACTCGATAAATCCTCTATTGGCAACAATCAATGTCGAGCCTTTGCGTATATGAATATTGTGTGGAGGTGGCAATTTTGGCAACCCAGTGTTATACAGAGAACCACTCTCTTTAAGTGCGTAGATAAATGCCGTTCGCTTCTTAAATTTGATTTTCATATGTTTAGGACTTTCTATGCTGTTGGAATTGTTAAGAAGTTTTAGCGCTGTCACAATTTCCTTGTTATCGTAAAGTGGAAAATCCTGTCCACCCAAATTGATGTAATATTTCCACTTCGCCGATGATTCTAACAGATCCTCCATGCAGTTTAGTTGTGCTTGAACCACTGAAAAATGTGCCCAAATGACGTCAGTGCTCTGTGACGAAATAAAAACATTTGGCAGACAGCGTATCATGGCTTGTACTGCTTTGCGAAAGACCTCTGGTGATTTCTTGTCGATGTGAATGCAGTAAACATTGTTTGGCATGTAAATAGCTTGGATAATTCGCTCAAACAGACGTGCATCTCTGTGCACAGTGAAGCCAAAGGCGATTGGAAATCGTTGTTCCTCTATTGTTACCAGAGGATGAGGAAATCGTGTATTTAAAACATGGTAACAGTTGTCACTTGCCTTGTAACTGTCAAGGATGTCAGAGTCATTTTTTAAGTTGGAAGTTCTACTCATTTCCTCTTTGCCAGATATAAGCCTTTCACATCTTTTCCACTTCAGTGCCTTCAACAGAACAAAAAATAACATTTGTCGTAACGAATGCATTTGAAAGTAAACAAGTACCGTTTAGACGAGACCTGGTACTGTGACAGCAGCTAACAATTCGTCTTACAAGAAGGACCCAAAATCTAGACGGAGTAAGCAACGCCAAAATTTGTTTCTGGATATAAACCGGCGATGGCATAACAAAGTGATATAGGGGGACGACATCTACCACAGCGATCAAAATAAATTCATCGTGAAAGATTACTGTATAGCACTACTACTCGGCACGACGACAGTGAGAGGCTATGGCACAATGTTTAGTGTTACTTTTAAAAGCCCAAAATAATGGTCCAGTTTTGTTTAAAATTATTCCACAAGTGCTCTAGGAGTAATTTAAACATAAGTGTATTGGGCTGCAGATGGCCAGGATGGAAATGGACTGCAACTTCATAAAATTGAGCCAATTTTTTCAAGTTTATCACCTTGTGTTCTGGAAAACTCGCTAAAACTCTGATTATAATGGTTGATTCTTTCTTCGAAAATTCATTTGGGGATATCTTCCTCTTAGTGTTCTATCAGCTTTTCGTGTATTACAAAGAGACTAAGGGCGCTTACCGTTTGTTAGAATTCACCGGACAGACCGGTCAATTTGTAACTAGAACGCGGAATTTTCTTGTTCCTACAAGCCCATCAAAAGGTGGCATACTATTTCCGAATTGACCAGTCTGGTTGACCAGTTCTGACAAATAATGGCATAATATTCACGAATTGAGCGTTCTGACCGCTCAATTCTGACAAATGGTAAGCGCGCTTAGTATTAGTTAGGGCCGTTTTGGCCCAAAAAAGTCACATTTCCCATGACATAACTCCTGTTAGCGAGAGTTATCGTCCAAAAAGCAATGAAACAATCATATTTAGTCAAATGGTATATTTCACACCTTACCTTTTCTTCAGTGGACACAGAATATTTCCTTATCTAATGAAGGGAAAAAATAAAATTTCAAACGTATTTTACTTATAGACAAACATTATGTACTATTTATTAAATAACGCTTCTAAGTCCAGTGTTTGGATAATAGACATTAGTTTGACACGTGCTTTATACATTCTGATCCTTTTCTCTTTTAGATATTTTTAAATTTTAATTTAAACAGAAAAAAAGAAAATCCAAGATGGCGGATCCAAGATGACGTACAATAATTTCAAAATTATAGTTTTGTCGCTTTTTATTGCTTTTTCTTGCTTTACAAGTGTGTCCTTGTTTGTATTTATTGTGTTTTAATATTAGAGAGATGATTTTACAGTTATCTTTGATATTTTAAGTATCTGGATGGAAAAATATCAAAGAATCGTCGGAAAAACAAAAAATGACGTCATTGTGACGTCATAATTGGGTGTGGCAGGTCAAAACTGGGTGTGAGGTTTCCTTGTATGGAGGTGAACATTGTGTGAAAATTTAATGGTCCTAGCCTTACTGATTCCAGAGATATAGAGGGGGGGGGGGGGTCCGAGGAGCAATCCCCCCCTCCCCTCTTAGTCACAGATTGCCTAAAAAAGCCCAGTCTGAATAGGGTTAAGGCTATGACAATTAAACCTAGAGGGTACATAGTACGTCCTAAACTGTCTCCTGGGAGTGTAATGAACGTGGAGACGTAAGAGGGTCAATAATTATAAACCATTACTGTGCAATATGTCAGAACCTGTATAAAGCGGACAAAAATATAAAATAACAGCAAGACCACAGCGACAAACCGTTGAGTGGTGCCGGATCTCCCAGTTGTAGACCTGGATCAGTACAATAATTACTTGTATAAAATCAGAAAACGGCAAACGGATCCTTACGGCAAGGCGATGAAGCAGTAAATAAAAGAATTAGGAGGTGTATAAGTCAGCAACTGGGCAACGCACATTTTTATACCGCGCAACGAGTTTCTGGAATTCCCTTCCGAGCGAAATAACAGAAAGTGATAGTTGACCAATATTTAAGAGACATTTAAAGGAATTTCTCTATAGTTTTTAATTAGTAATGCAATACATTTTTAATATTTATTGTATTTTTTTTAATTGTAATTAGTTATTTAAGAGACATTTAAAGGAATTTCTTAATAGTTCTTAATTAGCAATGTAATACATGTAAATATTTATTGTATTCTTTATTGTAATTAGTTTTTTTAAAAACCATTTAGTGGAAAAACTAATAAATCAATCAATCAAGAATAAAACAAAATTTATATATATATTTGGGCAAATTTGTTTAAATATATATATATATATATATAAATTTTGTTTTATTCTTTTATTTACTCCTTCATCGCCTTGCCGTAAGGATCAGTTTGCCGTTTTCTGATTTTATAAAGCGGACACCTTGTATTAAGCGGACACTAGCGAGGGTCCCGAGGGTGTCCGCTGAATACAGGTTTGACTGTATTACGTCACCTTTGCCTGCAGGCTCAGAATATCGGACTGGTAGACAATCCAAAACGCGACGGTAGTTAAAATAGAGCATGTCAAAATAATATTCTTGATTCCAGATAAATCCATAAATTAAAGTTTATTCCTGGAAAAAAGGAATGAATACAGTTAGTGATTCATTCTGCCAATTTTCTTCGAGATATGAGACACCTGCGATAACAAAATTAACTGTTCACCTTGGAGAGGTGTCCGTCTTACATGTATAAAGACGGTATAATTTACGTACGAGTGGGTGATATATCAGAAATTGAACAAGTGAGCGCAGCGAACCAGTGGGATTTCTCAGTGAGTGACACAAACCAAGGATTGGGCAAATTTTGCAGGAAGGACTTTTATGTCTTTGCTTTATAGCGGAGCTCTCGCGGGCCGAAGATACGCTGCGGAGCCCCATACTCATAGAACCTATGCCCTTTCATTTTTCATGGTCATGGCTAGGGGAGTGCTTTGCGGGCAGCGTCTGTAACATGAGTGTACGTCGCGCAAGGCTAGTTCGCGGGCGCGTATAACGTCGCAAAACATGCGCGTATGACGCCACACAACATCCGGGATCTCAGCAATTTTGAAACCAAAGTGAGGCTTTGTTTTTCGCGCGGCTACAAATGTCAGGTCAGCTGGGTAAACACTGATGTTTTGCTGTGTTTAGCGGATTTACAGTCGTTATTTCCCTGCATTTTTTCGCGGTCTGCTACTCACGGGGATACTAATTAAGGGATACTCAGAAGCCGCTATAGTGGAAAAAGAAGAGCTTTCAGGGATAAAATCTTGCTTCGAGGAACTTCACACGTTTTTATCAACGCGGGGCAATATTTCAGAACCGAAGAAGCGGAGTTTTAACGAATGTCCAAGCAGTCGAGTGAGTTAAAGGTAAAATAAATAACATTTTTCAATGGGAATTTATGTTGATATCAATTTTTGATTTCCTTTTCCTTTGTGTTCTCGTTAGTTTTGGAGACATGTTTATAAAACGTGCTTAAATTCAGTCGTGTTGTTATCTTGAATTTCATCAAGGACAGTTCTTCCTCGATTCGCTATAAATGGTACGCGTTTTGCTTTTAAACATAAACTAATAGATATTTGAATAAAATTTTTCAAAAGAAGATTTTGTTGTCCATTGTTATGTATTTGTTCATTCATTACATAGGTTGAAAAGCAATTTTATGTAAACAAAATAAGACTTGGATTTTATAGTTCTAACTTCACTCGCGTCGCCTTATGCAAATAAGTTTGTGTATTTTTTGCAATTTTGATTTCCAAATCAGTTTCTCGGGCAATTTTTGATACGCAACAGGTATATTTTATTCAGAAATGAGTCATACTAGTTATTCTAGACCGAGTAAAAGTTGTTTTTGTGAACTTTTGTACGGCCCGGCTAAATGTACTGCACAGACGGTCGCGTAATACTGTTTCTTTTTTTAGAATTGCTAAAATTGAAACATAGCCCGGTCGTCAATCTTAATTCTTGTGCTTCCGACCTTTCACCTTAGTTAAGCTTATCATTGGCTTTCTTTTCAGAGTGCTTTGCTGTTAGTCTCAGCCTATCTATATATATGTATATTACATTGTACAAACGGATATTTTTTTCCAACACAGTCGAAGCCACTCATTTTCTATTTGCGTGTCGCTACATGGTGTGTTTTGAATTTCTCTGGCGAATATTTACAACATGCGACAAGCTTTCACATTTTGCAGCTTTCACTACTAACTAATGGATATCCCATGGGCATACGTATCATTGCTTAATGCTTGGCATTCGCAGCTTTTGCCTATTTATACCACTACTTGATTTGCGCAATTCATCGGCTCCAATCAGCTAGTATAGAGCTTTGCTCGGGGTAATTCTTTACATATTGTGTAGTGCTAACAACATGTATTATAACTCAACATATTGATAGTGACTGCCCAAATATGGGTGTTTCTTGGTGTTGCGGAAGCCATTGTTGGTTAGCTTTTGTGTTGTGGTGTGGGTATTGTTCAGTGTCTTTTGAATCTTTTGTTTTACGTCAGTTGGTGATCACACCATCCGCAACACCAAGAAACCACCCCAAATATGAAGGTAAATTTCGCATTTTGACAAGAGAATGTAAAAATGACGGACCGGCCTCGATATTGTTTCTTCAAACTGTGCTTTGTTATCAATGTGTTGAATTATAAAACTATTATAGCGCGAAAGCGCTATAATAAAGAATTAGGCGATATCACGCAAGCTTGAGCGCTATAATAGTTTAAATAGTTGTTATTTTCAACCTTCAAACTCCAGATGTTCAGGTAAGGAATTTTTTTTCCACTGGTTTTGCGCATCCGGCTTAATCACCGTTTAAATGTTATGTAAACGTAAACTGAATGAATGTATAGTGCGGTTTTGAACAGACTTCCCTTATGTGAGCTATGGTTTACGACGTGCTTACGCAGACAAACATTGTAAGAGTTATGTTTTGATTGCGAGTAAAGTAGCTGGTCAAGATGGCTGGTCGGCCGGCTCCCTCCAAATGTCTCTGATTGTTTACATAGAAAATTTTTTTCTATTCGGTTGAATAGAAAAAAATATTTGTTATTTGCATATGATTACTTTTGTGCTACTTCATGTCTACTACCGTTAAGTTCCGAAAGTAACGAGAAAAAGATAGAGAAACGAATTATTAGGCTCGAAGTTCGTACCTATTGTCTGCTGTTCATGGCTTTAGTTTCGGCTTGTACTACTCATTCAGGACATGAATTAAATTTTTATCCCTAGCTTAGTCCAATTCTAATTCAATAGTTTGTGTGGGTATTTTCTATTGCATTCCATGCGACAACTGATCGATTTCAGCAAGTCGATCTTAAAATTATAAACATATATTTCAATAGTTATAAAACAATATAGTGGAAGGCGGTCTAAGACAGCAACAGGTAAAAATATAAGTGAAACAAAGAAAGGTTTTAGAGCAGTTTTCAATTGAGTGCCGCAAAACTAAAACCAAAGTAATTACTCTGACCCATCACAGCAGTCGTAAACAATCCAATGAACCAATCAGAGCTCGAAACAATTAGATGTCGGCGGCGCCAAGCGCGGAAAAACGCGTGCGAGCAAGTCACGATTGGTTTTGGCTTTACTTCTGATTGGTCGAGAAAGCGGCGCGAGATTTTTTAGCCAATCACAAAGTCTAGCAATGCAAAACCAAAGCAATTGGGTAATTACTTTCGACACTCAATTGAAAACTGCTCTGAAACCGAGGTAAACCGATTCTCGTCCCCAGAGCCCTCGTTTCGTCTGGTCAGGAGAAAAAAACGAAGGCTCTTGGACCAAAGCCTTCCGGATGTCGTAAAATCCACGACATCCGTTAGCGCATGCCTAATGCATTAATCTACTATTGTGCTTGCTCAATGCCAGAAACCGGAAATTAAAAAACCTTTCGTGTCTGCATTCTCGTCCCCAGAGCCCTCGTTTCGTTTGGTTGAGCTCTGGAGACGGTCGAGAATGATGTGTGTATGGAATTGCGTTCGAAAGGACTGTACTTAACAATTACAGGAAAACATCGCGCTGAAAATGAAAGAAGAAAAGCTTTACGTGCTGCTGTTATTTAGAAAAAAGATTGTTTTTGTATTTTGCCTACTGGTTTTAGAAAATCCTCGATAAGTCAACCGATTTCTTTCGTTTGTAAGCTGTGTATTTATCGTTTCGCCACTGAACGCTATCATATCCAACCAAATCAGTTGACGGGACAGCTAAGCTTGTTGATGGACACGCTGTGGTCACTGATTAGGCTTATTTCATCGAACAGTGGTGAGGAAGATCGAGGAATTTTTGTTTTGCATTCGTTTCATGTTATTTTAATTGGGCTTCGACTGACCTTCGTTTACCTAGATTTGTATTTCAAGTTGTCAGTAGCAAAGAGTAAACTACCTAATAAAGAAAATATAACTTGCTTACGAGAGTGCTGATAGCGTTGTTGTTGTTGTTATTTAAAATGGGTAACCTAGTGGTAATATTTCTTTTCACCCTTGGACTTTCTTCAGGATTTCTGCCTCTCCTTTAATTAATTAATACTCGTCCCTGTTGCAAGCAACATACTTCCTTAATATTCGTGGCCGCTTATAGCTTCGTCTTCCAAGACACATACTGTTTATTTTCGGAAACGAATCGCTCATTTTTAGCGACAATCAGATCCCGTTATACTTTGAAATTTAGCTCGATTTAGCAGCCGTATCTTTACCTGCCAAACCAAACAAAACTGGGTGACATTGGTCGTTGAATGCGTTGAAATTAAAACGTTGGTTTTGTTGATGTAGTCGTCATTGGACGTCGACATTTGAAATTCAACCGGAAGTAAAACCATACTCGTAGAAGCGTATATTTTTTACCTTGTTACGTACGCATTCATTCAGACTTAAGATCCAACCTTGTCCCCAGGACCTGCTCCGCTTTTAAAATGGCGGACCGGGCGTAGATTGAAATCCCTGAACAAGGTTAACACTTATTTCCATCTGTCAAACTGACGTTGGACACATTATGAGGTTTACGCAATGTAGCATTCTTCATCGTTGTACTACTGACGTATACGGGAAAAAAACCCAATTCATAACTCAGAAAACTGACAACAGAGCTGAGCTCCGGTTAAGCAAAGAAGAACGTAACAACACTGTCAAACTACTCCAAGAATCGTAGAGTATTTTTTCACATGACGCACTTGAAATGGCGTTTTTGAATGTTACAGTAAGAACCCGCAAGTAAGAACCTGCATTTTCCCAAGTTAGCCTAAACAGGTTCTTAAGTAAATGGTAATTAGCACTAATTTAGGCTATTTAGGTTCTTAAATAGGTTCTTATTTCCTGAAAAAAAAATGACATTGTAGCTAATAGAATTTAGTGGTATTCAGCCTATTTGTATAAATAACAATTTTATTTGATTTTCAACATTTGCATTTGCAACTGGAGTGATAAGGCACCAGTGTCTCCAAAGAGGATCCAAAATGTTGACCTACTCTTATTTGCCCAAGTGTACTGTACACATTTTTTCATGTACTAGATTTTAGAAAATAAGAACCTGTTTCAAATTTTCGGCTAAACAGGTTCTTGTATAGAGGGGGTCTAACTGGCAAATTCTAGCCTAACAGGTTCTTAAAAACTAGGTTCTTACTTGCGGGTTTTTACTGTATTTCCAGTGATCTGCAGCCGTGTTTGTTTTATGGCAATTTCAAACCGTTGTTCTTTCGTCATCTTTTATGAGACAAATTACTCCAGAATTTTTCCAGTATTTTGACAGCCCTGGGATGAGGTTCACTTGAGGTCCTTCAGATGGTTTGGCTATGTTCTCTCTGGCAGATAGTTTTGCTATCGCCATCTAGTTTACGCAACAGTGGCATGATATTCTCATGTTTTGTTCATTGTGTATGGCATAAGCTGTGCACGTGGACAGACATATGATCTTAGCTTGAGGTCATATCCGGAGTTTAAAACCAAGTGCACATTAGTAAAGTGCTAACTGAGACAAGCTAGTTACTCGAACTTGTTGCTACACTGTGCTGATGAGCCGCAATAAGGGCGAAATAGCTATCCACAGTTGCATTTAAACATTCGGTTTGGTCTCAATCATGCCATTGTTGCGTTACTTTATCTACACAGTTGTCAGCCATTTCTTCTTATAGTACTACCCAATTCACCACTTTAGAAACGAGAAGGAAACTGGACCGAGTGAACTTTCGTAACGACTTCTTGGATCGTTACAGGGGACGCTTCTTTTGTCTCCGTCCCCAGTAACAGTCCCAGAAGTCGTTGCGAAAGTTCACTCGGCCCAGGTTCCTTCTCGTTTCTAAAGTGGCGAATTAATGCACCCGGTATCCATAGTTGCGAACAGTTCTTGTGAGTGAACGCAGCACCGTCGTTAAATCATCACCCGAGGCCACTAGAGCCAGGGCAAGAAAACCTTTCATTTCAAAGACATTCTCCCCAGAGCATCATTAAGTTACTAAGAAATGCACGGCAAACGACAGAATAACATGTTTATAATTTCTTATCATGTTATTGATTAAATATGGTTCCATTTCTTCTCGAAACATTTACATTTGAAAACTAGGTGAAACAAATCAATCAATAGTGTCCACTCATGCAAACAGTCTCCGATCTTGCTTATTTCACGAGTATATATAACTGAGAGAGCGTTGGTAAGAAATTAAAACGAAAATATATACACCAGATCCCTGATAACTAATATCTGATGGATACACCGGATTTTCAAGCGGTTAATTCCTGTAAACCTCGCACGATCAATAGCATCAGGCCAGCTTTTAGTCGATAACAGATCGAGTCAAGCAAAGAGATCGCGCAAGAACGGAGCACTGGCAAATGTTTGGGCAATAATTTTGTAGCCAAAGCTTTAAGGTACCAGCCAGGCAAAAAAAAATATCGCATTTTTTAAAATTGGATATTTTTAGATGCTCGGATAAATCTCATCAAGAGCTTATTTTGAAAGGGAGAAATTTTATTTCTGCGCAAAGTTATTGGGCTCAAAGTACTATTAAGCTTTCAAAAAATCTACGATTAATCTGGGTTTTGTAAAACAAAAGGCGCTAGGCGATCCGCGCGGACCTGAAGGGTTACTGACGGTGATGATCAGTGAAGAAGGAAGGAGACCATGTTTGTTGTTTTCGCTGTTCACAGGCATGGGAGCTCTATCTCAGTCACTCCAGTAGTTAACTGCATTTCTGCCTGATTTCGTGTAAGAGAAAAGGAAATTGTAACCGCCCGGACTGAAAAGAGTTTCAAAACCGTAGATTGAGGTTAGCCGTTGCTTTCTTCACCACCGCATACAGTTGCATGAACGGCCTTTCAGTTTATATACGAGACAACCATTATTTTACCGTTCGTATTTTTCAGTGATCATCGGCAAGCATTATATTTTAGGAGTCGTGAATGGCAAATTTGTGACGGCGAGATCAGCATTGTTTCTCTGCGAGTCCGAAACGTTTTGTCTTTCAGTCTAAAATACCACCGAGACCGAGACTCCTACAGTTAACGTTTACAACGAGAATATTGGACTATTATTTTCTCTTAACAGTAACATTTACACGGCTAGCTACTGTGAAAAGGGGCTCTATCGCTATGATCTGATATTTTAAGATTAAAGATAGGCAGCACCTTTCTGTCCGATTCGCGGCTGATATCAACGACTTTGAAACTGAATATCGAACTGAGTTAACCCGTGAATCCAAACCGCAATAGATGGATGGCAGTGGCTTTGCGAACAATGTCACCGATCCAGAGATTGCGGGAGAGAGACAAGATTGACCTTTTCTCTTTGCTTGGAGTAAGAGTAGCCTGTAGTTTTTCCGCTGATATCATCTCGCTGTAATGAGGAGTTTGAAAATTATCGAAAATACAAAATTTATCTTATCTTATTTTCATGTTATATCACCAAATGCAACCAAATATACAACTTAATTAAACAAAAAGATCCCATAGAACAAAACAGATTTTTTTTTTTTATCCAGGGGCATCCAATTGAAGCAACAGTTTGATGATTAAGTGCAGATGATTGTAAGGATGGAGGTGGATAACTGTTACGTTCATCATTGATTTCTTCGGACCGCCTGTCAAGAAATCAAAATTGTCATTCTCGTGGAATTTTGACCTTTTTAGCCGTTATTTTATAACAATAATATTAATAATAATATTAATTATAATAATTATATCTTTGTTTAATATTTCTTTGCTTTCATGCTTTCATCACGTTGGGCGATTCTCTCAGTTTCTATTTAAAGGGACACTGTCACCTATTTTTAGCGTCACTTTAAAAAGCCAAAAAACATATTTGTTTCAATGGAAACCTTAAAATAATGGTCCAGTTTTGTTAACAAATACTCTACCAGTGCACAGAAACTAGTATTCGTTATCTTTGGCTGCGGATGGCCAGGATGGAAATGGATTGCAACTTGAAAAAATTGGCCAATTTTTTCAAGTTCCTCCCAAGAGTCGTGGAAAAATCGCAGAAAAAATCACTTGATATTATCTTCTTGGTGTTCTAAAAGCGATTTTATGTTTGAGCAAAGGTACTTTGTCATATATTTAGTGTATTTTGACCAAAACACAGCAAAATCTGCGTGACAGTGCCCCTTTAAAGATAACAAAGCAAGCTTAAAACAATTTCAGGGTCATAATCATGAAAATACAATATGTCAGCCGGGACAGTGTCCCTTTAAGTGAACAATCATGATTCAGATTCATGTTAGAAGTTGTTACGATTTTCTTGTCGGACAGAACATAGTTTCAGTTTTCTTTCAACATTTTTTTAGTACAAATCGGCAATTTGCCAGTTTTGCCTTCGTTTCGTCTCGATCTACGATATACAAATTTCAATTTCACAAAATTTAAACTGCTTGCGCCATTGGATTGTTGCTAGGCAACCGCGAACACCTTTAAAAATATATGTAAAAAGAAAATTCGAATCTGGAACCCATCGGTCCGTGTGAATAGCGATCCCGGCGAAACGCCCGCGACTACAACCCGTTAAGTCGACCCGCTTAGGAATTATCTTAGGCAACTGCACAGATATTCGCCTGTCGGGCTCGAGTTGTAAATGAAAACGCTACCAGACATGTGTACACCACCGTACATTCGTGGCGAAGCGCGAGATAATAAAACCAGTGTTTTCAACTTGCCGTAACAATACCGTTTGCTCCTTTTCCGTTTCTGTTGTCTCGCAGAAACAATGCGCAAAACACTCAAGAGAATTTCAAGACATCAGTCAAAAGAAATTGCAAGCAGCGGTATCCTTTGTTTGCGCGCAAATCATCATGGGTACCCCACATATTTCGGCCAACGAGTTTCAATGGCCGCGATTCCGTAATGAAAAGAGATTTCTCTCTTTCCGTGCGACAAGGACGGAATATGAATGCTGATACGAGAAGTGTGATCCAGACCGTGACCACGTGTACGTGTAATTTAGTCTAAGTTACAGAAAAGCAGGTGATATTAAGCATGTACTAGGCAACCATGTTTTCCGTAGAGAGATGTCGACTTTAAATCAAAGTGGTGTCCTTCTTAAGAGAGTTGACTGAAGCTATAAACTAAGGCTTCACCAGATTGTCAAAAATTACTTCATAAAGAAAAGAAGCAAAAATAGACAAACAAACAAAACGAGACAAAACAAAACTGAAAAACAAAAATACTTACTGGTGTTGGTTTTATGAAGAATATTTTCCAATGATTCCTGTGAAGTGTTTCCTTCGCGCTGCACGTACGAACGGATGTTAATTGAACCCCAGTTTCTGCCCATTTTAATCATCCTATACTCATATATAATTTTGAACGTACTCCGCTCTGTCATTAAACAGTTTCCTAAGGCCATTTGAGAGTCAGAAAAGGTTTTATAACAAAAGCATTATCTCGTGTGATTCACTTTTACTAAGAAACGCCAAAAGACTGAATTAAATGGACAACGTCAATGACGCTGATTACCATTTTAATATGATTTGATTTTAGATTTGAATGTGATATGTTTATTTAACATTGGAAACTAAACAATAACTGCCTGGTACCCGGGGTGGAGATACTTCCATATGTAAGCTATATTAGGTATGTGCCGCGAGATAAGGTATCATGGTTTTTGAGGTGCTCATTCCTTAAATAGAGTATCCTTTTTGGCATTGTGATCCTTGGTTAGGGTTGCTTTAAATTCTATTGAGCTAAATTACATTACCTGAACACTCAGCCAAACGAAAAAGAAATGGTTATGATGGCATATTAATTAGAGATTAAACGAGACTTACCTGTAAGTTGAAGTTTGATAAGAATTCTGCCAAATCCGCAGTGGTACTGAGGGTTAAAGTGAGATGTACACGCGCCGCCGTGAGTCACACTTCAAAGGTTGTGGACACATATAACAGAGGAATTCTGTAATTCTCGGAGATCCAATGACGTCCAGAGACTATTGGTGTCATATTGAGGCTCTCACGAGGATAGAGGGGGGGGGGGGGGGGGGTGAGAACAACCAGGGAGAGCATGTTAACCCTCAGTACCACTGCGGATTTGGTAGAATTCTTATCTAACTTCAACTTACAGGTAAGTCTCGTTTAATCTCTAATTCTACCAAATCGCAGTGACGTACTTCCGGTTAACATGAGATTTTAAAGCAATTATGGACACAACTATATAGTCAGAAAAACATTTATTGTAACACAGCGTTTTGAAAAGCATCATCAGCTACAATTGGTCTGTTGTAGAACTTGCGAAAAGTTGAGTTCGAAGACCAAACCTATCTACTTCAAAATGGTATCTGTAGGAATAGTTTGACTAGCGTTACTTGTACTGGCTGAACGCGTACTATGGGCCTTAAATTTAGTAGTGTCAATACCACTTAAGCCAAGTAAAGTCTAAATCCACCGTCCAACTGTGCTAGTTCCGGCTGGCGCATAAGACTTAACATATGATACTAACAACTTCATACTTCTCTCTTGTCTAAGAGGTAGGGTAAGTACGAGGTAGCTCTGCAGTGTTCTGTAAACACAGTTCTTGTTCTTTGATTTCATTTCCGCAGTTCATATATGATTTATTTCATATATATCATTTCACATTCACTCCTTTCACGGGAACATATGAACCTACAATTGACCTGCTCCCAACGTCAGTGGCTTCATAGCTCAGTTGGTATCGCGAGGTCACGGGTTCGAACCCCGTTGAAGTCCTGAATTTTTTTTCAGGCTTCTTTTCGCAATTGCTTAAATTGCGTTCACAACTGCGAGGATCATTCTTCATTTGACAGTTCTTGTTGTTGGTATTTCCTGACATAAATAGAACTGAATGTGTATCCTGGCCTGTTCTGTTTCTGTTCTGATAATAATCGTGGGCTTTCTTCATAGATTTGATGTCCATGCTAACACTTGAGACCTTTGTCCAAATAAACCTACTAACTTAAATGTCAACTCTTACAATGAGAGCTTTTCAAGCGGGTACATTAAAGACAAATGATGCAAAACAACATAAACATCCCACGTTTCTGAATATTTCGGCACAGGCTTCCTAGAATTGAAGACACCTTTCATGTAATGGATAAAGGTGTCTGTCTGTCTGTCTGATAACAAGTGGATGGCTGGAAACGGTGTAATTTGTTCCGTTTAAGGTGGCTCCCGTAAGACATTAGATAAGGCTGAGCGGGCAGTATTGATTGTTGAATAGGATAATCCCTTCTAATAAAGGTCATGAAGAAATTCTAACACCTCATTAACAATGGGTTGCATAGAATCAATTTGTACACAAAACTGGTAGCACTTGCTGAGGTATACATAGTACTATTTCTGGGTACTCTCTCGCCAGGAAGACATAAGGACTTCAGTAATGTATGGAGAAATGCCTTGGGTACCAAACTCTACCATGGGTCTGCTTCCCATGAAACATAGAAATGAACCTTGTGATTCAGTCTATTTGTAATGAGGTCAATGTCTGGCATACCAAAATGCACTGCTATATTATCGAATGTATGAGAATTCAGCTCCCATTCCACATTAGGGTTGAACTTCCGTGTTATGACCAAACTTAAGAAAAAAACGACTTCCGTTTTATCGTTTTTCGTTTTATGTACAAACTGAAACAAAAAAAACGAAAAACGAAAATCATTTTCCGTTTTGTGGTTTTTCGTTCTATGTCCAAACTTAAACGAAAAACGAAAATCGACTTCCGTTTTATCGTTTTTTCGTTTTATGTCCAAACTTAAACAAAAAACGAAAAACGTAAATCAACTTCCGTTTTATCGGTTTTCGTATAATGTACAAACTTAAACAAAAAACGAAAAACGAACATCAACTTCCGTTTTATCGGTTTTCGTTTTATATACAAACTTAAACAAAAAAAACGAAATAACGAAAATCGACTTTCGTTTTATCGTTTTTTCGTTTTATGTACAAACTAAAACGAATTTCAATTTTAAACTTGACGTTTTTGTTTGCTTATAGTCATAGAGTATGGAAGGGAGGCGGGGGGAGGGGGTGGGGGGAAGCATTGTGACGTGTAGCACCGGAAATGGGGAGGCCACTGTATTTAAAACCAAATACGCTTCGCAACTAACCAAGGATTGGCCAAACTAGCAGTAGCATATCAGTAGTTTTTAGCTTGTATTCGCTACGCTTTATAGCTGCGTGGACCTCATTAAAACCCCTCATAACAAACTTTCCCGTGCAAAAAGTCGCGCGTTTTTTTTTTTTAATTTAACATGTGTAGATTTTGTCTGTAGTTAAAACCACACCGGAAAACATAAATTTCCTACGTGACAAGTTAAACTGCCTGTCCTTCTTTTCATCGACAACATTTTGGGAGATGCTGTGACAATATCGAAATGGTTTACTCACCTTCAACACTGCTGATATGCGGTCTGCTGTGACAGCGTCTTCGTTGAAAGTTACCCTTTGTTGTTCGCGCCAGAGGATGAAAATTCGATTTAACTCGTCCATGTTAGGGGGAACTAAACAGGATGGACACCGTTCTGTTCTTCTCACCTGATGAAACCAAAACGCTTATCAAATTGCTAGTTTGGCCAATCCTCGGTTAGATACGAAGCGTCTTTGGTTCTCCACGAGTTCCAAAATTCACGCCATTAATAAATTACGTAATTGAACATATTGTAAGTTTATACACTTATCTTATCACTCCATATTTATCTTATTTTTTATTTATTTCTTTTATTTATTTTCTCGAAGACATTAGCAATTTTGCTATTTTAAATTCGAGGTGAAATAAAGATTATTGTATTGTATTTGTATTGTACGCCAAGAAATACAGTGGCCTCCCCATTTCCGGTGCTACACGTCACAAATGCTTACACCCATCCCCCCCCCCCCCCCGCCTCCCTCCCACATTCTATGACCATAAGCAAACAAAAACGTCAAGTTTAAAAATTGAATTTCGTTTTAGTTTGTACATAAAACGAATCAAAGGGCTCTTAAAGCCATCTCGTTAATGCGTTGAAACATGAGGTTAAAAAAAGAAGAATCTAAAATAAATATAAAATAAATATGGTAAAGATGGCGTTGTAGAATCAGACATTATGTAGAAAATGCGAGGCGCAGTAGTCAACTGGATATGGTGCTTGGCAGGATAGAGAAGATTGAGAGAACTTGGTTTGAAAATTCATGTTGGTGCAAGTCAAAAAAAGTTATGAGTAACAAAGAATCACGAGTGTGAATGTAAATAATTTTGATGTTAGGGAAGTGAAAGTGAAAGACTTTTCCCGCCTTCCTAGCTAATTGACGATGAAAATGTGTTGTTGGTTCAATTTACACAGTGCATTTTCAGTTATTCATTGTCTATTTTCTGTTGGGATATTTGACAATGGAAAAGACTTTCTAAATCAAATACAATAGATTGCCGCAATTTTAAAACAATTAAAAGCCCACATCGATAATACGTCACGTGCAATGACTTTATATCTGATCAGATGAGATATTAATATTAATTATCAAAATATCAATTGACACAACAAATGGTGACTGAATCTTTAATATTCTTTAAAGTAAGGCCCGATTCAAACACTGAACTTCACATTTGCCGAATCTAATGGAAGGAGGCCGTAACAACATGTCATTTCTCTAGAGCTGCCTTTCCCCATGCCAGGACAATTTGAGCTATGTTTAGCACAGGCGGCCCGAGCTCACTATATCAGATAACCGGTACGTGACCCTTGCTTTATGAGCGGTATTGTGTTACAAAGATTCGATTTATAAAGGTTTGTATGGGAACGCAACGGTTTTGTCTCAAAACTTAAAAAGTCGAATGGTATGTGAATAAAATTGACTTACCCTGTTGCTATATATAACTCGCCGAAATCGCGTTAAATCGTCCCGAGGAGCAGGCAAACAACTAAGAATACAACACAGCAACAGGGTAAGTCAATTTTATTCACATACCATTCGACTTTTTAAGTTTTGAGACAAAACCGTTGCGTTCCCATACAAACCTTTATAAATCGAATCTTTGTAACACAATACCGCTCATAAAGCAAGGGTCACGTACCGGTTATCTGATATAGTGAGCTTGGGCCGCCTGTGTGTTTAGCAGACATCGCGCCATCAGCCATTTCTTTTTCAACTCTCCAGCCAACCTCGTTCCCAGGGTCTCTCTTCTTCCCGCCCCCTGGAGCGAGAGAGAGAGAGACCCTGGCTCAGGCTGGTCACGTGTCTCCCAGAATCTGGGAGATTCCAATTAAAGGACATGGGGGAGGGGCGGCAAAGTGTGAAATTTGTCTGCTCTAGCTGGGCATTGCGAAACAAATGCAAAAGCATTCGGCGGCTCGCGACAAATGTGAAGCGGCGGTCATCCGCAGACTTCGAAAACATATCGACATGGTCCGGTTCTGAAAGTGTAAGTTGCTTTAGGATCAGAGGAATTGTCACGGCGCTTAAAGATTTACCGCAGTAAAGCTAATTTGAACTTGCTGCGGAATGCAATCCAATTTTATTACTTGACGCCGCTAAGCTCGCGCTCTTGATTTATGGCATTGTTCCGGACTGGGATGAATTATCGCTACATACTGCTTAACAGGCGATCTTCAAGCTTCATTCGAAAGGCCCATGAAAATGCTGCCGTCTGTGCTCGGGCGATGGCAAAGCAAGAACTGAGAAGCGACCGCCACGGAACCATTGTTTGCCACGCTGATCAACAGTCACTTTTATAACAGGAAACGATCGAGAGAAGACAATGATAGCTTTTATTCTTCGTGTGTGAGGCATGTTGTTTAGTTCAATGTTCACCAGTTCCAGTCGTTTGAATGTCTATACATTGTAAATTTATATACTTGTGAATTTTTGAGCAGCAATTTTATCCTTGCGCATTGTTTATTCGCTTTTGTTTGAATCGTTTGACTGAACCGTTTCGTTATTTCAATTTTAGGGCTTTGTTCATATTATTTCAGTTCGAAAATTATAAGCTGTCAAGATCTTTTGTCCCTATTTATTCAGTTATAAACGGCAGGCATAACATAAACAGCAAAAATGAAGCACTTTTTACGACCAAAGAGATTTCATAACATCCCTATTCGGTTGACGATAAGCCTTGGATGTCTTATCTGTTTTATTCCGGGTCTTGCTATAATCACAGAGAATTGTTTACGTCTTTTATATATATCTTGCAATACAGATTCCTATTTTCAACAAGAGGTTGTGAAACATGGAACATATTTATTTCACAGCCACAGCTAAAACGAAACAACAACAGTCGCGCACAGCACGAGCCTAGCCACTGTACAGAAAACAAGACAACGTTACAAATACTGTCTACCCCTCCTTAGGATTATAATTGTCCACCAGACACGTGACCAGCCTGACCCAGGGTCTTTCTCTCTCGCTCCAGGGGGCGGGAAGAAGAGAGACCCTGGGAACGAGGTTGCTCTCCAGCAGTATTCGAAAATAGAACGAAAGTCAAAATTTATGGTATTTTGCTGTTCCTACTCTTGCATAATGAAACGGAAAGTTCTGTAGTTAGCTAAAGTATCAAGTCTGCTGTTTTATATATTTTGACGTGAAAAATGGCGGGAAAATGGTGATCACGTGGTCATTTTTCGGTCACGTCTGCTATGGACGCACTTATATAGAAAATATTGGGTCTGGAGCGGATAAACAGGGCACCACTCCTGGCGGTCACTTTTTTAGTTTCCCTTAGATCGAAATGAGGTTCATGACAGGCCTGCACCGACTCCGCTATGTGGTTTTGCGGTTGCGATGCATTTATATTAGCTTTCAAAGTTTGGCTGTTATGAGTCGTGTCGTTAAGTGATTTACGTCTTGTATGATGTGTTAGGCGGCGTTTTGTAAATAGTTTTCAGGAATGGTTGGTTTTGAACGAAACTCCATTTTTCATCAGTATTTGTTTAAGGTTTTTCAGTCGTGGGTGAAATGTTGTGACAAAAGGCGTTATTATCTCGCGAGTTTTTTCGTTTTGTTTTCATGCCAATTGCGTTCCGGCAAAAGTGAAATTCAGAATACCAGTGCATTTAGGAGGGTGCTGATGGGGTTAACAGTTAACTGACAATTGCCCAAAAATATAGTAGTTAACTGATAAATGAAAAGTTACCGTATTTTCTCTATTAAATGCCCCCGGCGTTTATTTCAAACTTGGCCTTGTGGACCCGGCGTTTCTTTGTATCAGCAGTTTTTTTCTCGCCCGCCATTTTTTAAGAAAGGATTATTATTCGTTTTTCTTGGCTGCCTTGTACCTTGCCCTTAAATCTTAAGTTTATTATACCACAAACAAACGTTTGAGGAGCTTACTTACAACTTCCTCAATTATACCCGGCGTTTATTCGGGGCCCGGCGTTTAATCGAGAAAATACGGTAACAGTTAAGTGACATTCTATTAATTATACTAAATTAACGATTGTTGTTGTTAATAAAAGCAACATAGTTTTTTCCTAACAGCAAAGCTATTTTGTGACTTTTACCTGCCTCGCTGCGTGACCAGGTGACATATTAACCGATATTATATGCGAAAGGTACCAGGGTCGTAGAGCGTTGACCTTGATCTCCGTGATGGCGTCGAGTGGCGTGGTCAAAGTTATTCTGAGTTTTTATCGAGATGATGACAAAGGATCGGCATTCGAATGACACATAAGTCGCATACCGTTTGACATGACAAAGCACAATTCAATGGACATATAATCAAACAATAAGCGGAAAGTTTGGACTCGGTGAGTTTGATTTAAAGTTGTTCCGATTAGAGAAGATCGACGGGAAAGCTGTTACAAAGGCTTAGTTGGAAATGGAGCTACCTTTTCTAATGGGAAGTGCGACAAGTGATGGTGGTATGGTGTGTATTTTGTTTCGTCATTTTGTCCTAGCACGCGAACGCGGGTTGACCCAGGGGTTAACCACACGAGCCCTTTTCAGTGTTAGATTAAATGAGTAAGATTTCTGATTACACTAAAACCTGTATTAAGCAGACTCCAAAGTAAGTGGACACACCGTATTTTATTGGACACAAGCATCAGTGAGTTTCGATTTTTTTTTCCTTCCCATACTCTCTGTGTACGATCCTGTATCAAACAGACATCTTTAATACTGACGATCCTTATTACGGTTTTGGAAGCTATCTTGACAGGTGAGAAATTATGGTTTTTGTATGAGAATCTAATGTCGAATAATTTTCGTAAAGCGGCTGTTCTAAGTCCAATCCCAAAAACGCATTCACTCTGGTCATTCTCATGGCCTTTAAAGTAACCTTATCTTAACTTTGCAAATTTAAAAGCCTTACTGATATACGTAATTTCCTACTTGTCAAGCTAAATCACTTGATAAGATCAATGAATGAAAATATTGAAATGAACCGATTTCCGACAGCGTGACGCAGTTAAAAAAGAAAAACATAATTTTTTTTTATACAAGCGCATGAGTATAGGCTACCAGTGTAGCCTCTTCTTAACTGACAATTGGGTACCCCCATTAGCACCCTCATTTAGCAGTGCTAGATTAATTTGTCGTGTGTTTGGCCTTGTTTACAAAAGAAAAAAGGTCACGAGAAGATACTGCCTTTGTCACAACTTACCATCTGGCAGCACAGGTAGCCTAAGCTCAAGTGATAAACGTCGTGGTAAATGGCGTAATAGCGAAATTATAAGGATTTGTATTGGGAAAATTCACTTCGAGTTTGAGCGTAAAATTAGGAACGATATTTGAATAAAACTGGTTCATCTGAACTTCTTTGTGTGTTTACTTGTGCCTCAGTGAGTGGTTTTGCGGTCGATTCGCGATTCCAGCGATTTTTAGTTCAACTGTTTCAGTCCTCCCTCTGAAAGAGACAGCACTCCGCTCATCGAGCCGATCGGATCCACCGAAGGAAATCGGCGGTAAAATCGCTCCAACGCCTCCAGTCGCCTCGAAATTCTACTTAGACCATAGTCGATGGTTCTGCTTTCCATTCGTTATCTTCATCAGAGTCGCACATTACATTGAGAGAGAATTAAAGGTCGCTAATCTCTGCAAACTTTCCCGTTTTGAGCCATCAGAAACGGCTTTATTCATACTTCGCGTTCATCCGTTCAGTAGCCGTGCGGTTTTGCCGTTCGAACGGCATATATATTAGCCAAGTTAATCCAATGGCAAAATAGATCAAGTCGCTCATCTGTTCACTATCTAAAGTACATGCAATTAACGAGATATCTCCAAACAAGTCTTCTTCTGCAATAAGCTTTACTCGCAGCACTTCACTTTCCAGTGGAAACTACTAGTTTATCTTGTACAGGATTTTACTGATCCAGATCCGCGCGGCCAAATTTCTTGCCTACCGGTAGGCAAGATATTTGACCGCGCGATACAAACGTCTGTGAAATTTGCCGACTTGGCGGAGCTATATCTCCATTATTTTAAAAGATATCGCTTTTAAACTCGGCCATTTTACTATTTTTGAGATGCTTTTCCCAGCAGTGTCAATGGATTATTGCTATCAGGCCCATATAAAATTTTGGAAAAACCGTGATAAGGTCTATTCTGAAAACGTCTTGCGATACATGTTTGTAACCGCAAACAGGAAATTGTATTACTTACTCAAACTATCATCACCTGATCACCGGAGTGTCCGTGATAAAGAGGTTAAGTTTATATTAATTTGCTCTCTGGGACCGAATTTAGTGTCCGTTGTCCGTATTAGAGAGGGTCCGTATTATAGAGGTCTTTTTTAAAGAAAATATGTGCGAATTTTGTCGGGACACAGGAAACTGTCCGTAATAGAGAGGTATCCGTATTAGAGAGGTGTCCGTAAGGAGAGGTTCGACTGTCGATTTTTATCGATTATAGTTTTTCATATTTCGAAATCCAACTCGAAGTCCAACTCGAACTCGAACTCGATATCCAACTTGACGTTTCGGGATTCCCATACTGGGACGTTCATACTTGCATTGCGTGAGAGCTCTAGAATAATTCAGGAAATAACGCTTTTCCACTTATGCTGATAAGCGTTCATGTTTAAAATTCTAAGCCGCCACCGGCGTACTAGAACAAACGCAAATTTTGCTCTGCCATATCGCTCATATTAAAACACAAACTTTCCCGCCCCATTTAACTTTCTTAAAACGTCGCCATTCGTAAAAATACACCGTGAAATTCTCAAACTGCGTTTGCCAAAAAAACGCATTTGACCTATTTTTGGCTTTACGATAAATGATTGAAGCTGATAGGTAACGTGAGATATCGAAACTTAAGAAGAACTTAATGCCTTTGCGGTAACGTAATGTGAGATATGACAAGTTCATGACAAGTTCTGATTTTTTTGATTTTCTACTCTTAATAGGGTCAGGGCTTGAGAACCCTGGCGGCACACATGCTTATCTTAAATTGTACCCCCCCCCCCCCCCCCCCCCCCCCGCTCTCTCTCTCTCCTCGGCGTTCACATTAAATCACGGACTATGATGGAGCGCGAAAGGCGCAATTTATGTGATTTTGTTTTGCTGGCACCTGTTTGATTTTAGAAAAAAATTGTTTCAGTTCGATGTTATTTTGGGTCGTCTTGTCTTTTTTCAGTGTGGGGGGTGACGGGGGGAGGGTAAAATTGAATATTCAATTTTTTCAAAGCGTACATACGGGACAAAGATTTTATGTAGAACGGAATAACGTGATATTATTATGAGTGTAAGTGAATGTTTTTTCAGTTGAGGCATCATCGAAATTCAATTACAATGTTCTTTAAAATAAGGAGGACTATATTAAGAAACTCTAAATAGTGCGTGTCATTTAAGTTATGATAAGATTTCGAAACGTGCTAAAGTTTCATCGAGTTTATACTTGTAGGTCTTGTAGCCACTTGTTTGTTATTTTAAGGATAGCTGTGGTGTTGCTTAGTCATGTGTCTATTTGCGCGATAAAAGGGTGTGCCGATTGCGTGAAAGATGAAGGTTCAGCTTGCACATATGGCATGTTATAGTTAGTCAATGGGCTTACTATAATAACGTTTTCGCAATATTTTTTGTCGTAAGAAATTGCAGAATGTGTATATTGTTAAAAGATTAAGGTTTTACCTTATTGTTTTATTTTTTGGTATTCAAGACAGACATTGTTCGTAGTGTTTGAAAAGCACTTTTTTGTGCAGTTGTCGGCGAATTTGTCTTAAAATTAGATTTACAGCTAGACGGAAAAATTAGTGATTACTCTCTTTTGTTTTTGAACTGAAAAGGTGTAAATCGTTTTAAGTAAGAACATTGCGGCATTGCGGAGATACCTTTTATATTTTGATTGATATGTTTGATAAGACAATCCCTAGGTCTGTGTTTTTATATAACGTTTAATTGGTAAGTTGAAAGAAAATGAAGATGAATTAAAGATGGGTTGTCGGAAATCGCTTTTAAATGTAAGGGTTAGCAACATTGACAAATTGTTTAAGATTGCTTTATTAAATGTTGTGTGATGTGCAATATTTTGTTGAAACTTGTTTAGTTGTGGGAGGGCCGAAATATCTACGTTTTCCGGTATCGATTAGCGGTATGTCTGTGATGGACTAATTAGCTACTTGTCAATGGTTTTTGAAGGATTAATTTAACGCTGTTGTGTGTTTGTATCGAGATCGATGTGGAATGTTTTGCAAAGCTAAGCGGAGATTGATTTTTGGTATGTGGAGGGTTTAAAAAGAAATGGCTGCATAAGGTAATTATGAATGGGCTATTTGCGAATATATACTATTTGTCTGTTTTTTATTTTCAAGTCGAGAGTTTTGTATTTCCGGTGTCATCTGTTTGCTAACTGCCATGTAACTATTAGGGATTAAATGGATCCTTTTAAGTTTAAGAAATGAATTGGTTTGTATTTGATTGCTATTTGAAATTAATTCTTGTAAAAAGTGTTCATATTTTTTGGTTTTAGGAGTGGAGAGTACGTTTCGAATGAAATTGCATCTTTTTTTTTAATATGTGCAGATTTTGTGTCTAAGGCGGTACGTTGATGGGGTGTTAATTTTGTAAAGTTGTAGGGGTATCGGTGTGACAAAGTTATTTCGTAAATTAAAGAAGGAAGGTTCTTCTTATGAAAAATTTTAAAGGTATAATTATATATCAGTTGTTGTGTGACAATGATTGTGATAAAACATTTCATAATATGGGAGTGTTTTGTTTCGAAGGAATTTAAGGAATCTTAATAGATTGATGTTTACTAGAAAATGTATGGTTTTAGAAAATCGCTAATTTTGTTGAGGTTACAGTTTGTCTTTTGTTGTATAATATTGTGTGATGTTGTAAATTGTTTAACAGTGGCTTTTAAAGCCAGACGGGTAGGGTTGATGGAAAATTAAGAGATGTCTGCATTTTCTTTGCTAGAGGGATATTTGGAAGCGGTTCAGCTAAGATGGGGTTCACTAACAAGGGCGATCTGTTGTGTTATAGACAAAATCTCTCTTGAAAAAAATCTACACGCTGAAATCGCTTATAAAATGCGCCGTGTCTAAATACCCGGCAGCCGGGAACGGTCTTAAATAGACTAAATGCCCGGCAAACAGAAATTTTCACAAAATTTTCAATGAATGGCTCTTTCAAACCTTTTGAGAGTATTCGATGTTCGTTTAGAAATGTCCAGCGCTTCCAAAAATTATTTTGCTTTCCAGTTGACGAAATATCCAAGCTTGGGCATACCATAAGATCGCTATGTTCTCGACACTTAGAAAATTTCTGCTGAGACTCGCAGTCAGAAATTTTCACTGAATTTCGACTGAACGTCTCACTCAAACCTCTTTAGTAAAGTTCGTTTAGAATTACCAAGCGATTCCCAAAATTATTTCGATTTTCCAGTTGACGAAATATTCAAGCTTCGGTATACTATAAGATCGCTATGATTACGACACTAAGAACATTTCTGCAGACTACCTGGCACGGTCTGAAATAGACTAAATGCCCGGCAGTGAGAAATTTTCATAGAATTTTCACTGAAAGGCTCTTTCAAACCTTTTAAGAGCATTCGATGTTCGTTTAGAAATGTCAAGCTTGGATATTTCGTCAAATGGAACAGAAAAATAATTTTTGGAATCGCTTGACATTTCTCAACGAACATCAAATACTCTCAAAAGGTTTGAAAGAGCCATTCAGTGAAAATTTTGTGAAAATTTCTGACTGCCGGGCATTTAGTCTATTTGAGACCGTGCCCGGCTGCCGGGCATTTAGACACGGCGAAAAATTCTTCTTAAAATGCTTGCTTGATAAACTTTGTTAACAAAATCAGCAAAATTATTACGTCTTTTGCGTACTATTGCATAATCAAACCGTAATGCATACTCTTGCGTAATCAAACCGAAACATTTTTAGTTAGCTGAATAGGCAAAATCTCACCTCTCTTGCATACTATTGCATAATCATGACACCTCAACATTGTTGTTTCTGTGGTTTAGATAAGAAACATGTACAATCTGTCAGGCGATGAGGTCAGCTCTAAAACAGTTGAAAAACAACTCTGCTATAAACCTCAAAAAGCGGACAAAGAAATTTCTAAAGCATAAGACGCAAAGAGCGTAGAACGTCTCCGACACATCCACACAGGAAACAAAAAGCATAAAACGCAAACAGCGTAGAACGTCTAGGACACATAAACTTAAAAACAAATTTGAAAGATTGATACCTAACGTGAGATATCGAAACTTAATAAGAACTGTAATACCTTTGTGGTGAGGTAACGTAAGACATGACAAGTTCATGACATTTCAATACCCTAGGGAAATTAACAATAGGACCGGGGGTGTTCCTCAAAAATTTTAGTGACGGTATGTGACGCCCTTCTTGAAATCCTAACCGCTTTAACCAACCATACCCTCAATGCCCTAATATAGCTTCTATAAAGAAGAAAGAAGAAACCCCCCCAGACAAAAGTCCACAAAATTTTGTTAACAACTTTTGTCCCTTTTTTCGAAAATCAACACAACTATGACATGTTTACCATACTATTGCACAATCAAACCGCTTGGCCAATCATAATGCAGAACGTAGCTAATACAGGAAATTGCCTGCTGCTGAGTTGACCTCTGATACGCTTGGTTAATTGCACGCTTACTTGTAACTCTAAAATTTTCTTTCCACCAGTGATAGAGTGCATTGTTATTTAGAAGTTGCTGAAACCAATTCTGTGGTCGTGGAAATACCCAAGCCCTCCTTGGCGACGAGCAAGTTCGTGGCGAGCTCCTAAATGTAAATAAAACGCCGACAAACCTTGAAGATAGCGTAGTTGAAGGCGTCTTCTTCGGTGTCTTCTCGCAAAAAAAAAATGCCGAATTGTTATATTTATCAAATGATAAGCAGGAGAATGACTGAAATTAAACTTACAAGATCTCGATTCGTGTCATCCATGTCGATCTGTACGTTTTCGCGCGTAAACTGCAGTGTCAGTGAACTCATATCTTATTATATTTTACCCTGGGGAGTCTTTTACTGTGTAACCGCATCCCCAAGGGTAAGATGAAACCTGAGATAAACCGAACCCAAGCCATTAACCCTTGGGAAGGCCCCAAACCCAAGGTATGTGTAACCACAACTCAATAGAAAAAAACGCAAAGTTCATGCTATTTTGCTCTGCCATACCGCTCATATTAACACACAAACTTTCCTGTCCCATTTAACTTTCTTATAACCTCTCCATTAGTAAAATACACCGTGAAATTCTCAAACTACGTTTCCCAAGAAAACGCATTTAACCTATTTTTACCCTTTTAAAGTAGCTATAATGGCTTTACGACAAATGATTGAAACTGATAGGTAACGTGAGATATCGAAATTTAAGAAGGACTAATACCTTTGCGGTAACGTAATGTGAGATATGACAAGTTCATCACAAGTTCTGACATCCCAATACCCTAGGGAAATTAACAATAGGTCCGGGGGTGCTCCCCAAACATTTTAGTGGCAGTATGTGACGCCCTTCTTGAAATCCTAACCGCTTTAACCAACCACATCCTCAATGCCCTAATATAGCTTCTATAAAGAAGGAACAAGAAACCCCCCCGGACAAAAGTCCACAAAATTTTGTTAACAACTTTTGTCCCTTTTTTAGTACTCGACTTCGAAATCTCGCTTAATGCGCAAGCGCATTAACGAGATAAAAACGATAAAACGGAAGTTGATGTGCGTTTTACGTTTTTTGTTTAAGTTTGGTCATAACACGAAAAACGATAAAACGGACTTTGATTTTGTATTTTACTTTATGATCTTAGTTTACAAGTAAAGGGACGATTATTTCTTAAATTTTAGCAATTTGGGGAGATTTTGACGTTTTTCTTATGTACATAAATTAGGTTAAGTGGTTTTAATTTGAACTTGAATAAAACGATGTGTTTTAGGCAAAATCATGTTCTGTATTGGCATAATTTCAAATAAAAAACTGAAAATAAGACTGTGGATTGGCTTTTTTCATTGTTGAATATAGAATAGAAATAAAAAAGATATTGAGTGGACGAACAGTGCACGGACTAAAAAGACTTCCTGTTTTTCTGGAAATCTCAGACTTCCTGTTTTTCTGAGAATGTCACGCTATGGTGGTTCTTTCCTGTTTTGATAATGTGAATATTTAAACGCATTTCAATTTTGAAAAACATATAGTTTCATTTGATTTTTCCATCTGATTGTGCCATATGATTGTTCCATATGATGGAAAGTAGTGATGTACTACATCTCTAGGGCAATTGCCCTAGAGTGTGTAGTACATTATTACTAGGGGGGGGGGGGGGGGGGGGGGGAGGGAGGGGAAATTCCAACCTAAAACCCCAGCACCCGCCTCGGAGGCCAATAACTTTCAGAAATCTAGCATCGCAAAATATTTCCTACTTCAGTGACTGGTGCAAATGACCAAACTGACACACATGGCCCAAGTGGCACAAATGACCCAACTGACAAATAACCCAACTGGCTTATACATGGCTTATACCTAACGATCCCTTATACGTAGTGTATGGAACAACTACGTGTATAGTATACGATGTCCTTATACTTTGTGTACGTAATAACTACATGAAGTCCCGGGCATGAAGTATACGATGTCTTTATACTTAGTGCACGGAAAACGGCTGCCGGATTAGTATAAGATGTTCTTATACTTTGTGTACGGTAATGTGTAACCAGCAGTATACACTAGAGTCATGCTGACATCGTCCGCAATTTTGCAGAAAATATTGCCTTAGGTAACTTTTAAGGGTTAGATCGTCAGTCTTCCCAAAAATATCCAGTTAAAAGCTTCATTCAAAGTATGTTAAATTGCTTGTATAAGTAACCTTACACGTTGTGTACGGTTAAGTATAATTTGCAGTACACACATGTACAGTATAAGGAATAAACGTATATTGATTCTTATACAATCCTTATACATCAGTATATCTTTCCGTATACACGATGCATAAGGCTTCATTATACTACCTTATATTCGACATTTCATGCAGTGGAACGTCTTGGCCAACGGTCCATTTTTGCTGAAATCACGATAAAATAATCTTTCTACATACGTGACAGCTTTCTCGGCCGCCATTTTGATGTCGCGCTTCAAATTAAGAAATTAGAAGTGGCTCTATTTTCAAAACGGAGTATCCCATCACGATGAACACTTGCCCAAATGTTAACTTTTAAGAGAGAAACTGAGAAAGAAAGAATCTGGAAAGAAAAACAAGACAGTTGAAAGAAAGGAAACAAGAAATACAAAAAATGTGGACGGGGCATGTCGAGCGTACAATTAGGAAATTAGAAATGGCTCTACAGTAGAACCCCGGTAACTCGAACTCTCAGGGGAAACGAAAAACAGTTCGAGTTAGCGGGGGGTTCTAGTTATCGGGGTCGATTGAATATTCAATTTACCATGTTAATAATTGATAGTTTACTGATTTTTCAGCACTTCAGTATACAGTATACGGTAGCAAATTAAACTTATCTCGTCAGACACTGTAACACGATTATGCATACAGTGGTATGACTCATAAGATCGGGAAATGACTGTCAAATACGTGATCTGTTCGTTGCACTAATTAAAATCAAATTGCTGACGTCACGTGAAAACCAACAATAGATTTTGCAGAACTGTTCCGGAAACTGAGAGCCACTGTGGTAAAAGTCTTTCTTGGTAGAGACAGGAAAAATTATCATGTCTGAAATTTTGGAGAATTATGAAGTGAAAGCAAAGTTTCAAGACGCGAGCGAAGCCGAATTGATACGAGAGAAACTCGAAAAACTCGTCACCAACATCTTGGCACATGTAGAGAAGCATGACAAACGATTTCAGAACACACTGGTCAAAAGCGGAAGTGTCTACGAAGGAACGAAAGTTTGCACGCCGAATGAATTCGACTTCATGATAAGAATAAACCCTCTCACAGATCTAGACAAACCATCACTTCGCTCCTGCGCGAAAGGTGACGGCTATGTGAAACTCGTTCTTGATGAAGATCGATGGAAAGACTTCAAAGATGAAGAAGGCTTCTTCAGCCCAAATTTGTTCTCTCGTCACTTCAAAAAGCTTATCATTGAATCGCTCAGTTCGATCAGTAAAGCAGAAATTCCTGAAGGGTTGGTCATCCAACAGGCCAGCCCGGACGAGTCGGAAGGACGTTTGTGGCTATTGCATTCTGGAATACTAGGCATACGTAACAGTGGTGAGAAAAGTTCACCTAGTGGGATATACTCCGAAACGCACGGCCCAGCGACGACACTTGATATTAATTGGCAAGGCGACGGAAGTTACAAAAACTTGAAAGTGAAAGTTGACTTGACACCAACTCTAGATTATCACATATCCAAGCTGCCCATTCAGTTGGCCGAGTTTCCACCCGAATTTCGACAACAAGTACATGGATTCCATGTCGTTCCTGCTGGATTTGACGTCTGGCGCATTTCCTTTTCTGTGGCCGAGAAAGAAATTCTGGCTACTTCTCCTGACGGTTTCAAGGCATGTTACAAAGTGTTGAAAGTCTTGAGAGATGACGTGTCACAGAAGCTGGGATTGAGTGACTCCTTGGTGCCATCGTACATGTTGAAGACTGTCCTCTTGTCTCATTTGTTCACAAAAGACCGGCCGGACGACGCCTGGGAGAAGGACTTCCGGACTCAAACGATCATCGACGTTTTGGAGCTCATTTTGCAAGGAGTAGTGCATGGAAAAATCCAAGGCTTTTTCACGCCGACATACAGACTGCTATCCGTGGCCGAACATGAGAACAAACTGCGCCAATGTCTCGTGGAAGACATGCTGAATATAATGAAGGGCTTCGAAATGGCTCGCACACGGGAAGACGTAGAAGAAATAGAAAAACAGGTTAAGGTTTTACAACTAATTGATTTGTTGGAGTACCTATTCTCGTGCCTTCTCCTCGGAAAGAACCCGACTGCTGTCTGGAATATGATGTTTGCCAACATCGACAACGTCCCTGGACATCCCACTGCTTCCAAGGAGTTTGACGTTAGCTGGATTGATATTTTCGACTTGAACGTCACAGAACTTCGCCCAGACGCCTACAGGCATTTAAAGGAGATTTGGAGCATTGTGGAAGATTTCGAATCGTGTTTCCTCGCGACTCTTGAAGGTGAGGAAAACATCGAGTTGGCTCGGAAGTACAAAAGCTCTCTCTTAGAGAAGAAGAAGAAATTCGAGGCTGAGAACCCAGGCCTGTCCAAACACGAAGTCAAACAGTCAAGCCTCTGTCAAATTATCACCGACTGGATTTTAGTCCACATCGTTTACAAATACATGTGTAACGATGATACAACATTGTCAAGTGTACACAAAATACTTCCTCCTGGGTTTCGTGCGTCAGATAAAAGTTTCTTCTATGAAGTTGCAAAAAGAACACTGCAAAACGGCAGCGAGGAAGGCCTTGCTCTTTTCAAACAATGTTTCAAAGAGTACCTCTCCAAGATTCCCGAATGTTTTATAATGAGTGGTGTTGTTGGTTGTGTTAGGCATATGTTTTTACATGCGAAGGAAGCAATGAAACCCAAACTTCGTCACATCACTATTCCAGAGAAAGAGCCCACCTTCTGTCCAGCCGAGTTAGAGTTGGACTAAGCTTAAGAGTTTTTACATGCGAAAGAAGTACTGAAACTCTAACTTGATCACTTGATCACTTGATCACTATAATTCCAGAGTTCCGATTTGGACTGAGCTGTGCGAATGAGCATATTTTGGTGATCGCAAAACCCTCGTAAATTGACTTGCTATATATAAGAGTAAACCAGTATTCTAATGGAGTTTTTGTATCTTGTTAGAAAGGTAACTTTTGTTGCTGCCATTAATTTGACATTCAATTAATTGTCGTGTTGATTTCTAGATTAATGTTATTTTAGTCACGTTGTTTTATTCATTGCTGATCTTTTCACATATCATACATGGACAGATTTAGAGGGAGGCCGCGGCCCCCCCTTTTTTGGATTTTTCTTCACAATTTTTGTAACCAACCGTCTCAGCTCGAGTGGTATTGTTCAATCACCCCAAGGATGTTCATGTGTTGTGGGTGAGGAGCGATGATGCACTCTCGCCAAAAGATTTTCGGCCCCCTCTTTCTGCATTTTCTGGATCCTCCCCTGTGTTATGATTTTTTTTTTTTAAATTTTTTAATTTTTTAATTTTTTAAGATTGAACTAGTGAGCAGCACGTCTGCGAACTCTTAGAGTTGTAAAATGATTTATTTTCTCCTACGCGTTTCGTGTGACTAACGCACACTTCTTCAGGGAGTTTTACAATACAACATAAGTGGCCTGTATATATACCTACATAAGAGACTAAAATAAATTTTACATTACATAAAACCGCACCTACTAGAGCGGATTTGCGTGTAGGAAACAGGCGAAGGTGTGCAAGGCGCAACATGTTTCGTGCATGACCTTTTGAAATATTTTATTAAAGTGTACCTAAACCCCAATTTTTTTTCTTTTAATCGACTCAATGTACGTTGAAAAGTCGAATAGTGAAATATTTCTTATTTTTAATGTCGCGTTAGTGAGTTATAGAGATTTGAATTTACTAAATGCTAATTAGATGACGTCAAATGCAGACTCCTTTATTATACAACTACTTGTTTCCACCTCCAAGTAATTTTTTTTTACAAATCAGTTGACTATAAACAATTTTTATTAGTATTTCTTAAATTGATTATCCTTAAGCTGTGAACTGCGTATTGTAAATTAAAGTAGAAATAATGGTAAAGTCTGCATTTGACGTCATCTAATTAGCATTTTGTAAATTCAAATCTCCATAACTCACTAATGCGACGTTAAAAACAAGAAATGTTTCACTATTTGACTTTTCAACGTACATTGAGTTGATTAAAAGAAAAAAATAATAGGGTTTAGGTGCACTTCAATTTTGAAAATGAACGACATTTTTTACTAGGTGCCCAGTCCCCTCAAACAAGTAATTTACGTTTTTCAGGCTTTTTCAGAAATTTATTTATCTTCTTTCTGATCTGATATAACTCACTTCTTTTTTTTTTTCCGCGATTGTGATTGTTCCGTAACCACTATAAAGTATTAAACTTAATTGTACCCTTTCTAAACTGCTCCATGTAATTGACTTGGTGAGTCCACCTGAGCGCATGCTGATGATTTTACCTCAATTGCCGGTAATCTCGCAATCTGATTGGTCGATGCGGGTGGTAAATGAGAGTGCAGACAACGGTGCTGACGCTAACATCACGCAATTTCTAAATATTGTGGTAAAACCAGACTTTCACCGGTTTTCTCTCTCGCGTGGACTCTTATTTTCCACGATTTACGTCATCACATGGTCAAAATTTGTTGCTGAGTCACTCGGCTGCGCCTCGTGAGTCCACAACATTTTGACCATGTGATGACGTAAATCGTGGTAAATAAGAGACCACCCCCCCGAACCCCAACAAAGTTTTGTACGGGGATGCTCTGTCCCAAGGTCCAAACCCTTACCCTTTCATATACCGTTTTTGACAAGAAAGGTACCCCTTTCATATACCTTTCATTGAAAATTGTACCCCTTTCATATACCTTTCATTGAAAATGGCACCCCTTTCATATAGCCATTAAGTGCGTCTGTTTGATATATTTTAAAAGGCGCTTTTTCCCTACCCTTTCTCATACTTCGTGAAATCCCTACCCTTTCATATACTTCAACTCGTGAAATCCCTACCCTTTCATATACCGCCAGCCTAAAAAAGGTACCCCTTTTGGGCGGAGCAAATAGCTGGCAAAATACAACTGTTTACTATCAGCATAGAGTTGAATGCTAGTGTGTACTGTAATCTGCGTGGAGGCAAAATCTCTGCAGTGTAGCGGTAGTCCGTTGGACTTTCAACCTGAAGGTCAGTGGTTCGAGAACTTGTCTCTGCCATCGCGTTGTTTCCTTCGCAAGAAACTTCTTCCCCATTTTCTCTCATCACCCTTGTGTATAAATGGGTACCGGCGACATATAGTGGTTGCAAACCTTCGATGGACTTACATCCCAACCAGCGGGGGAGTAGCAATACTCCTAGTTTCATGCTGCAGAAACCGGGTTACACTCCGGCCGGCCGTGTGGACCACCTGTGGCTCGTACGCATCTGCGACTTTACGGTAACCTACATAAGATTCCACCGCGGTCAAACGTCCGAGGCGTTTTTCGTTTTATTTGGTAGGATTTTATTTAATATTAAATGGAAATATGGGCAATGATGCATAAAAAAAAAGTTGACAGCACTATCTTTTAATTTTTCTCAAAATGATGAGCTTTTTTTCCGTTGAAACTGACAAAAATTAAAACTGACCAAAAATATGTTGGCAAATGGCGCGACAATTTTGCAGTTCACAGTTTCTGAACGCTTAGAACTTTTTTGGTAAACTTTCAAAACGTTTGGTAAATTGACAGTGTAATGGCAATATATTAAACTTTAAACAGTGAAAATGACAACCTTAACTTTTAAGTACTTTGCTTAACTTTTGCAAATTTCTCTCGTTTGACCGCGGTTAAGCATAAGATAGACCATTGATACATACACTACAAACAACGAAGGACCGAGTACACAGCGCTGAGGCCCCAGAAAATTGGAGCTTTAGATTTAAATAAGAGTACGGGATTGCGCACGAGTATGACTTGTGAATTTCAAGCCAGGAGTCTTATTCCTAAACCTTTGGCTCCTTACTGTTGCTGATGGCCAGAAGATAAGTTAAGGGGACTATAGGAATAAAATAAAATTGATGTGCTAAATGTTTAATTATCTATCTAGAGCACGTGAACTTGGTTTGAACAGTTGTACCCATACTCAATCTCGTACTCGTAGTCCGATCTATAGTTCCCTGTTGTCTGTGATCAGAGACGACTCATTGTTAACACATATGCTATGAATACGATTATTTAAATATTATGTAATTAAGCCATGCATGTAAGCCTGGAGCAAACGTGAACGAACAAGAGTCGCGACAAGATAGCCTGTTCGAAAACGAGGGGTGCGCCTATCCCTCTTCGTCGTGTACGTGATGTTAAGTAATTAAAAACGTGGAACGCCTTTATGAAACTTTCAAAAATGCCAATTCGGTTTAGAACTCTCCTCTCGTCCTCGTTTAAGCTTTAAGCATAACGATGACATTAGAATATAGATTAGCCACGCAAAACAATAATTTAAGTATATATTTGTCTATTTATCATAGTTCTTTCTTTCTTTTTGCCAATCATAAGCGAATGGTGGACGCCCTTTGTTTTGTGTTGTCATGCACTGTGACTATAGTGGCCACCAAATCCACAGGAATGCTGGAAAAATGGTTGTCATGTAGCGAGAAGCCATGGTTGTTGTTGCCACTAAAATTATAAACGAATAAAAATTATAAATATGTGATAAAAAAAAAACATGAGATGTATAACAGCATAACTTCACTTCTCTGTTTTTCATCTGCCTGCTCCCCAGGCGTTCCTCTTTATTCTTGCGCGGCGCGCGCTGATTTTTTGGGACTGTTGAACTGCATTCCCAAGATGCCATACGCACTCTGTTTCCCCGCGCTAGAACCGATTCCTGGGAACGAGCCAAGTTTTTCATGGAATCGAGGTTAAGAAATATGCTATCGGTTATGGGAATAAACTGTTGTATATCCTCTGGATGAAGATTTATTCATAGATAAAGTTGCCAAAGGTTGGTAGGGGGCAAACGTATGCTGTTTTCAGTTAACATACCGCTTAAAGTTGAATTAACTCTCACTTCAACGAGGAAAACGTGCTGGCCGGGATCGCCAAGTGCACTACATGAGTAGTTCCCTGTATCGTCCGCGGTGACGTTTTGAATCACAAGGACTGATTGACAGTAGCGACACTGTCCCTGCAGTGTGAAGCGTCCACTGGCTGTGAAAGAAAACGCCAAAGTAAGAAATGGCAACAACCTTGGACTCAAGTGTTGGAAAAGTTCAGGCTCCTTCCCTTCCTTTGTACCCCCCCCCCCCCCCCCCCCCTACCCAGTTAGCTATAAAATCTGCAAATGGCAAATGATTAGACCTTCACGTGGCTCGGATGATCACGTAGAAACGGTAGTTCCGTCTCCGATGGGAACGTAAACGAACCACACTCGGTACGTAACAAAACCCTGGCTGTGATCACCTGAGTGTCATACATCAACAATGGACCGATAGCGGTTTCCCGAGGCGCCTTCATGAATTGACCTGGCTGACGTCCGATCTTATTCTGTATGTAAAGCACCATTAGACATGTGATATGTGCGCAATATACGTCATTCATTCATTTATTCATTCACTCATTCATTCATTCATTCATTCATTCATTCATTCATTCATTCATTCATTCATTAGTTTAAGACAGCAGTGATGTAAGTTTTCATTTCATTCACATCATAAGAGGTACTGCTTTAGCTAGAAAAAGCTATCAAAACAGTACATCGAGCACTCCTGTCAGCTTTTTATCGCTCGCCTGAAACGCGCTCGCCTGAAACACATAAAAATGACGCCTGTTCTGCAGGCTACCGGAATTGTAGCCTACAGGAGTTTAAGTAAAATGGTGACTTACGTTTGATAACTGCGGTTGATCCAGGCTGGTTTTTGTTCCATGTTATGTTCAAGGGGAATCCTTGAGCGCTGCATACCAGCACCACGCTATCACCAATGTCAGCGACAATCTTTGATTCTTTGAATGGGAATCGCACTCGAACTGTTGAAGAGAAAGAAACGCTGAAACGCTTTTAAGGTAAAAGGGACTGGAGTATGGAATATGCTGCCGTCCGACCTTAGGAATGAAACTGAACTCAGAAAGTTTAAAAGAAAGCTTCAGACGCACTTCCAACACGCCCAACAAGTAAAGTAATTCCTATATATAATCGATATCTTTTTGTATTAGTCACTGTAAAGTGTAATTTAATTCAGCTTTGTCTCTGTATATAATGTAATACGTTTTTGTTAAACAGGGCTCCACTTAAAACCAGCACCAGCTGAATGGACAACCATGTCTAAATATTGAATATAAATAAATACATGTAGGTTCCAAGTTCGTAACGTTTCCTTCATCCTCGCCGTACCGTTGCCCTATCCTTGCGTGTTATCGCCCTTTTGTTATCTTATGTTCACTTTCTAAGTTTCAGGTGTGGTTACGTTGTAGAAGCAGACCCATTTACAAAAGTAAGCCTGGAGAATTGGATAAGCGCAAAAAACCTTCAAAATTTTAAAATTTGGGTAAACAGTGCTTGTCAAAGTCGTCAAAATATGGTTGTTATGGAAATGTCACATGTCATGAAAAAAATCAAATCAACGTCAAATCAAAACGTTCCCAAAAGTTTGTTGTTGGTTCTCTCCTTGCTTCGAGAGGTTTTTCTCCGGGTACGCCGGGTTTCCCCTCTCCTTCCAAATTCCAATTAGATCTGGAAAGTGTCCCCAATTAGTACCACGCGTTAAATACCTTTGACACTTAAATAAGGTGATTTATTTTAATTTATTTTTATTTTATTTTTTATTTCTTTATTTTTATTTTTATTTTTTTACGAAGTTTGCAATTGGTGGGTATTGACTAAATGCTTCTAAAGTCATAAACGTTCAAAATCATCTCGGGCACTTTCCGCCACCTAGCCTCTTCCCGGTCTGAATAAGGTTAAGCCAATGTCCACAAGCTTTTCCATACGCTTTTACCGTGTACATAAGCCGTTGTGGTTGGTGTTACGTTGTATAGATGCTTATTATGAAGTAACACCGATATTTGACAGGTGTAAGCCCCTCCATCTCTCGGCGTAACATCAGCTAGGATCAGTGGTTGTGTTATGTCATGCGTTTGCCTGACTGGAATATCATTCTTCAGGAAGGTGACCGTGGCTATGGGTGTGGTCAGCTCGTTATTCTTGTGGGTCAGGTTGCAATAGAGTCTGACCATGTCCCCATACGATACGGTCTTATTAGGTATCACTCGGGCAATTGGTAGATCTTCTCCTGTAAGAAAATAAATAATTGGCTGTCACCACAGGCCCACCATCTTCTGGTTGTGTGGTGTACTGTGCATCTGTAATGGCCGTATCGGATTATCAAACAAGTATTAACATGCAAGGCTGACCAAACAGATGAATTTGTTCGGTTTCTTATAATATTTAGTCAAATATAACTATATATTTTAAGAAACCAAACAAATTCAGGTGTTTAATCAGTCTTGATGCTAAAGTTTTTTCATTTAGTTCATTGTTGATCCCGATCTGCACTAAGATCCAGCTACATTTTGTTACGGTTTGTTCAAGTGGTCCTTGCACTGTTACAGAAGTTATGAAACAAGTCCCACTTAAGGCGAGATTTAGGGCACTTAAAACTGGTGAAAACGAAATAAAAAATCTTAAAACCACTGCTATGTTGATTAACTCAGTTATTTTTCTCTGTTTTGGCGATTTGAGGCTCGCAAAAGAGGTATTTTAAAACTGTTCGATTCACTCAAAAGTAGAGGTTTATATTTCTACTTTTGAGCAAGCCTCAAATTGCCAATTAGAAAATAAACAAAGGAAAACAAAATTAAACAACATGGCAGTAATTTTGAGAGTTTTTAATTAATTTTCATCAGTTATAAGAGCCCTAATTTCGCCTTTTTTCTGAGTGCGGCTAGTATGATAAGCCAATACGTCCATTGCGGATGTACAGCACACCAGGCAAACAGAGTTGCGTATCAAAAATTGCCCAAGAAACTGATTTGAAAATCTAACTTTGTAAAAAATACCCAAACATATTTGCATAAGGCGACGCGAGTGAAGTTAGAACTATAAAATCCAAGTCTTGGGGTGCGTTCGATTGGGAAATCCGGATTTCGGATTTCCATTGTTCATGGAAATCGATCGCGGAGAAGGATTTCGGTAATTGGCAGGAAATCCGTTTTTGGATTTTGCGTTTTATTGGCAAATCCGAAATCCGGATTTCAAAATCGAAATCCGGATTTCCCAATCGAATGCACCCTTGTTTTGCAGTTTCAACCTATGAAATGAATGAACAAACACATAAAAATGGACAGTACAATCTTCTTTCGAAAAATTTTATTCAAATCTCCATAGGTTTATGTCTAAAAGCAAAACGCGTACCATTTATAGCGCATCGAGGCCGAGCTGTCTTCGGTGCGTTCGATTGGGAAATCCGGATGTCAAAATCTTCAGATTTCCATAGTTCATGGAAATTCATCGCGGAGAAAGATTTCGGTAATTGGAAATCCGTTTTTGGATTTTGCGTTTTTTTGGGAAATCCGGATTTCCCAATCGAACGCACCCTTCGATGAAATTCAAGAAATCAATACTGATTGAGCACGTTTTATAAACAATTCTCCAAAACTAACGAGAACACAAAGAAAACGTCAATCACAATCACAGAGATATCAACATAAATTCCCATCGCAAAACTGAATTTGTTTCACTTTAAGTCCCTCGACTGCTTGGAAATTCTTTAAATCTCCGCTTCTTCGGTTCTAAAATCCGAAGAGGAAACATCTCCCCCGCATTGCTCCCGCATTTGATAAATTAAAACGTAATAAATTGTGTATGAAGTTCCTAGAAGCAAGATTTTATCCCTGAAAGCTCTTATTTTTCCACTATAGCGGCTTCTGAGTATCCCTTAATTGGTATCCCTGTCTTGAGAAGCAAACCGCGAAAAAATGCCGGGAAACAACGACTTCAATTTGCAAACGGTTTTCTCCGCTAAACACAGCGAAAGATCCATCAAAAGTGTTAACCAAGCTGACTTGACATCGAACATGTAGCCGCGGAAAACAAAGCCTCGCTTTGATTTCAAAATTGCGAAAGCGATGTTTCGCGACGTCATACGAGCGTGTTTTGCGACGTCATACGCGCCCGCGAGCTAGCCCTGCCCAACGCTCGGAGGGACCACATGTACAGACGCGCGCCCGAGAAACATTCCGCTAGTCAGACCATGAAAAATGACGGGCATAGGTTCCATGAGTATGGAGCTCCGTGAGCGGACCTTCGGACCGCAAGAGCTCCGCTAGTAAGCAGAAGTCATAGAGTGCCTTTTAAATAAATGTGAATTCATTGCTATTTATTCTGATTATCTTTGACTTACTTGGTGTGACTCTGACTGAGAAGCCTATCTTGTCTGGGGGAACACCTGCGGAAAATCCAGCACAGGCGTATCTTCCAAAAGCCAGATCATCTTTAACTGTTAGATTCATGAAATGCAACGTGGCTATTACTTTGTCCCCTGTAAATAACAACGAAAGTGCGAGATGCATTAGTGCACACAGCGCTACAATTTATGCCAATACCTTGATGTATGCCAATGTACCTTGATTCTCCCCCTTCTAACTGAAAATGTTCCTCTAAAACCAAAATAATTATTCCCGCGGTTATTGTCTGGGCCAACTTTGCGATGTTGTTTTGTAAAACAATTACATCCAGCGGTTATTGTCTGAGCCAAAATTGCAAAGGGAAGGAGGCGGGAAGGGTTGAGGTGTTCATCAATACTCGGTCAATGATTGTACCTAACAGCAACATGCAATTGCAACCGTCTGTACTGACAGACACGATAGTCGTTCCGATAGGACAAGCACTGCGCTAGTAGTATGAATAAGATATAGGTTGAGTGCCTTTTTGTTAACGTCACTTGAGCCACCCCGATTTTTGCACAAGCAATCGGTAGGTCATGGGTTCGATTCTCAAAGGGGGCTCATGCATGCTTTAAATATGCTGAACATATCATCTTTACAATACAATACAATACAATACAATACAAAAGCAATGCAATGTAATGCAATGCAATGCAATACAATACAATAGTTTATTTAGACACGTGGCGCCTAGGAGCTTACAATCAAACTCGTTCAAAATGCGTACCTGAGGACGAAATTGCAAAGCTAACTACATATAATTAAAGTAGTTTTTCGACGCAAATGTGCCGGTAGTGTATATAGCAGCTCTATTGTTTAGGGCTGGGAGCCATTGTTCTCTTGTTCGTTGTATTGTTCTCTCGAAGATTATCGAACCAATGGTGTGAGACCTTACGAGAGCTGCTACATCGCCCAAATGTACGTGTATCTATCTATACGCGGTGTTCGGGCGTGAAGGAAACTACAATTTGTTGTAAAATTACCAGAATTTATACACATATCATCGGTTTGTGTGGGCGCCAAGTTACGGTCCCCCTGATGTTGTCTTTTGGTAGCAATAATGATGATGACGTCATGACAATGGCGGTGGTGATGATGATGATGACGATGATGACGATGACGATGAGGATGATGATGATGATGATGACGATGTTGGTGATTATGGTGATGATGATGATGATGATGATGATGATGATGATGATGATGATGATGACGATGACGATGATGATGATGATGATGATGATGACGATGTTGGTGATTATGATGATGATGATGATGATGATGATGATGATGATGATGACGATGTTGGTGATTATGGTGATGATGATGATGATGATGATGATGATAATGATGGTGATGATGATGATGGTGATGGTGATGATGATGTTGATGATGATGATGATGATGATGATGATGATGATGATGATAATGTTTATGATCGTGATGATCACGATGATTTCGACCCCCCAAACTCACCTTCTGTCTTATTTGTCTGAAAAACCCTGTCCGTGTCAGGAATGTCCAACAAAATTGAATTCACCACTCTCTGAAATTTGACTTTGACCGGCGGTTTTCCATTATTACCGACGACAATGCACGTGGAAAAGAGCTGTGATCCTGTTATTCTGAAAGCGTTTTGCGGATAAGGCTCGATGACCTGCACAGCTAAAATCAAATCAAATAACCCATAAGTGAATTAATTAAGAAGAAATATAAGAAAATTGTATGAAGCCTGGAATATGACTGTATATTGTTGGAACCAGTAACTCACGTCACAAACAACAATCTCTGTTAATTCATGCCCATTTTGTGTCGGCTTAAAGTGAAAGTGTCCCGGCTGAAATATCCTTTTCATAAATCTGGCAAGGAGCTTGCTTTAAGCTTGTTTTTTTATTATCTTAACTCTTTCACTCCCAGAGTCAATTATAGAGACATGAAGTGTGGTTCTAACTTTTGAGTCTGTGGACGAAATCCTATGATGTGACCATTCAAATGAAACCTCTTCATAAGTACTTTTGCATGGTACCATTTGTTCTAACTTTTGAGTCTGTGGACGAAATCCTATGATGTGACCATTCAGATGAAACCTCTTCAGAAGTACTTTTGCATGGTACCATTTGTTCTAACTTTTGAGTCTGTGGACGAAATCCTATGATGTGACCATTCAATTAAATGGAACCTCATTGGAAGTACTTTTGCATAGTATCATTTGTTTTTCAATATTTTACAAAATGAAATTTGGGATTTTTCTTGAATTTTGAGTTTTGGCACCTTTGGGAGTTAAAGGGTTAAAATAGGAAGATAAAATCACAAAAAGCGATGAACGCAAAGAAATATGAACCAAAAAGACAAAATAACGACTAAACAACTCAAAATTCCACCAGAATGAAATCTTTGATTTCTTGACCGCCTGTTATGAAATCAAAATTGGTGAACTTTATAAAATGCTCAAGGAAATGCGCGCGCTTTGATTGGTTAAACCGAGTTCACTATAACTCGATAAAGCACGCGCGTGACGTCAGGTCCATTATAACCCTTTTTTATTTTATAAAAGAAATAATAAAACTTGTTCCTCGTGCATTGTTGAGTTATATAAGCACTTGGGAATTTTTAAGAACACTCTCGTGCACTTCTCGTGCTTTAAGAACACTCTCGTGCTTCTCGTGCTTCTCGCGTTCCGCGTGCTTATATAACTCAATAATGCACTCGGTGCGTTTTTTATTTCTTTAGTAATCCACTTCCATCCTTGTAATCCTGCACTTTTTCTCCAAACTACTGCTTCTGTTTTGCTCTATAGAATCTTTTTATCCAATTTAGTTGTATATTTGGTGGCATTTGAAGTGATAACATGGAAATGAAGTAAACACATTTCCTTATTTCGGCAGGACAGTGTCTCTTAAAAGTCTGACTCGCAATTTTTCGTCAGTAAACCATGTTCCACTTCCTTTAGGTTCAGCCACAAATATCCGAATACTTTTTGGGATATTTAGAAGGTTCTAGGATATTTAGAAATATTCTAGATATTTAGAACAAATGATATTTTGTGTCGAGATATTTAGAATTTTTAAATAGGTCTTATACATATTTTCTCAACATTGGAAACTGTTTTCCCCAATGTAATGCTAACAGTAATTCGACTCAGCGGTTTCCTCTCTGAATAATGTATCCCATAAGCCTTATGGTTGCCAGTACTGAGCCTAAAAGCTGCGTTAATCATGAGTTGTATTCATTTATGAAACTTTAAATCTTATTCAGTCAAAACTGGCAGGATACCAACATTTTTTAATAAGAAATATAACAAGCTGTTTATGATTTTACGAGATATTTGCGGGTGATATTTCTGGCTTCTATGGCTTTTCTTTTATTGCAATGTGTATCAGTACCGCCTATGATTTATTGCGTCATTAGCTTGCATGCATTTAGAACATAGAGAGTTTCGTGTGGAAATTCAGTTTCCTTCATAAGGGCTGTGTTTTCACGAGGCGGTTTTTCTCGCTTAACATTCCTGTAGATATATTTTCTTTTGTTAAGACAATAGAAAATTAGAACACAAAAGAACGACAATACAATGCCCTTCTTTGTTGTTTAATTGCCGACAAGCTTAAGCGACCTGGTTTGCTCGCTCGTGAAAACACGGCCAATATCAGTTTATTGTCGCAACTTTTATACTTCATTTAACATAAAATAACAGGGCTTGCTTTGGATTAAGGACAATTTGATTAAAAATATAGTTTTCCCCTCATGTGAACTGTCCGTGTGAAATGTCTATTTAACTACAAACAATCGCGCAACCACACTTCTGTGAATGGAACAATGGCCGTGTTTTCACGAGCGATTTTTCAAGTCGCTGAGCGAGTGACAGTCAGAAATCTCGTGAAAACAGTTGCTTGTGCAACTCGCTTAAAGTTAAGCGAGTCGGCGAACTACAATAGAATTCTCATTAAATTTAAGCCACCAAACCAGGTGGCTTAAGCTTGTCGGCAATTAAACAACAAAGAAGGGCATTGTATTGTCGTTCTTTTGTGTTCTAATTTCTATTGTTTTAACAAAAGAAAATATATCGCGCATGGTATAAAAAAAATGAATAAAGTTCTGTCCGTGAAAACGCATAAATTTTTTAAGCTGCTTAACGCTGTCAGTAAACAAATCACCTACAGGAATGTTAAGCGAGAAAAACCGCCCCGTGAAAACACAGCCAATAAAGAGATTTGCCCAGGATTTGCCACTCACCGGCTTTTTATCAAACCGCTATTTGTCTCTCTTTTTACTTTCAACGAGTAATTGTACTCGGATACAGATTGAAGACTTTTTTCAATTTGATGAGTAGTCATTTTTTGTTCCTTTTAATATGCGTCAAAACATGTTGGACTGGGCTCAACATTGTGGCTGTGTTTTCACGAGGCGGTTTTTCTCTTTTTTGTAGTTCGCTGACTCGCTTAACTTTAAGCGAGTTGGACAAGCAACTGTTTTCACGAGATTTCCGACTGTCACTCGCTCAGCGACTTGAAAAATCGCTCGTGAAAACACGGCCTGTGTCAACTGATTTAACAATTCATCATCAAACAAGAGGCTACTATTGTAGCCTACACTCATGCGCTTGCGTAAGCAAGTTTTATGGTTTGTTTTGAACGGGTCACGCACCCCTTCCCCCCTCAACGAATTTTGCGTGACACACTAAAGAACACGCTAAAACACGTTTTTAAGTCGTGAATACGACTTATTGCGATTACTGGAGAAAAGTCACTCGCTCATCGTAAACTTTAGGAACACTGTTTGACATGCGCCGGTTCTCGTCTGATCACCGAAGTTAAGCCCTGTCGGGCGAGGTTAGTACTTGGATGGGTGACCGCTTGGGAATACCTCGTGTCGTTGGCTTATCATTTTTCTTTCCTTCACTCCCTTTCATTTTTCATTTTTTTGGTTCCGTCAAGGAGCCACTTGTCCTGAGGAGGGCAAACTGAAGCCAAACGGTCATGATTTCTCATGAAAACATAGCATACCTTCGACGATATTCCAACGACAACGAATGGGCGACGAAGTTTGTCCGTAATTTTCATTTTCGCTAGGAAACACATTCCTTCGTGTTAGCATGTTTTATAATTATTTCCTCAAAACTAACCAGAACACAGAGAAAATTGAATCACAAATTGATATCAACATAAATTCTCACCAAAAAATTGTAATTTCTTTTACGGTAAAGTCCCTCATCTGTAAGAAATCTGCTTCTTCGGTTTTGATCGCCCCGCACTGATAGCAGCGTATGAATTTCCTTGAAGCAAGATTCAGTTGCTGAAAGCTCTCCTTTTTCTCCACTATAGCGGCTTTGGGTATTCTTTAAAGCTTTCTCTTTCCATTTTGAATATTTTAAATGTGAGTTATTAAGCGATGACACGAAACTACGGTTTTAAAAACCAAGCACATGCCGAGCGCGGCAGCCATTTTTGTAGAATATGTTGGTGACCCGAGGACCCGGTCACTAAAATATGCGTGCATAAATTTGCATGCAAAATCGTGACACAAAAAATAATAACAAGAAAAACGGAGCCGAAACCTTACCTCATGCCGCTACGCGCATGAGTAAAAAGAAACAAAATCAACACTGCCCCGTTGCTTGATATATGATTTTGCAGTTAAAGTTAGCTTGTGATGAATGAGAATAAATATATATATTTTTAACTCATATAACGATTCGCTGTTGGAAAATAACGCGAGAAAATTATGTGCTATTTCTGTCAGTATGACGAAATTAAATATACACTTTCTTTGACGAAATTACCGCTTTTCGTTTGCAAAGATTTTTACGGTTCAAAACTGAAAAAGGACTCAAACTTTCACTTTACAAATGGAAGAACCAAAGACCATGTGAATTAATATAAAGCAAAATATTTCATAACAATGGTTAGACTTTTTAGAGATTTTCTTCCAGAAACTAAAAAGTGACATCTACATTACGTGAGCATTGAGTGCCCCAGGCAGTGAAAGAAAGGTTAAAATTGGACGTGCCAAGGCAGTCAACGGACGTTGTTGACGACGCATGTGAAATGACCCCAAATATACATGTAATTTGCAGTAATCATGAAAACATTTCGGGTATGGTCACCCAAAACTAAAAGTTTGCAATTAAGAATATACAATCTATTTTGTACCTGTTTAGCTTGTGCTCAAGCCAAATGTAAGACAAATGTAGCGATATACATTAATTTTATAATCAGCAATGGGGAATTTGTCACGTTTTTACGTGTTCAGCTGACGTCGAATTCGGAAAACAAATGAAAAAATCTACATAAATATGATATAGAAATCATGAAGCAAAATTTTGTTTATAGCCCATTTTATAAAAACTATTCAGTCACGCAAAGGTATTGCATATAGGGGACAGGTTAACCTCGCTTATCGTCTTGTCTGTCTGTGTGCTTATTGCCTGGAGTGTATATAATAATCGGCCCAGGTAAAATATCGTATGATTTAATTCTGCTGAAAAATTCATGTGTGGGCAAAACTGCATTTAGATGAAATCACTTAAAGTTAAAGATGCAAATTTCTGACGGTTTTGGCATTTTGCCTCCAAACAATGTTTAATTAAATGCGATGTTGATCATTTGGATGAAATGAATAATGAGTAATGGATTTAAGGATGAAATAATGATGTAATTAAACGCCACTCGGATGCTAGCAAATGATATGATTTTAACGTTCAACTTGAGATTTAAAACACGTTTTCATTAAAACAACAACAAATGGCAAATTAAAACATTTTTTTCATAGAAGCTATAATCTTGATCCGCCTATTGCAGCGGACTAATATTTTTTTGTTTTTATCTGTTTTTCAACTCCCGATTGCGTGCTGTGGTGAAATACTTTTTTGTCACGAAATACGACGAACAAGGAAAGTGAACCACGCAAATTCGATCAGTTAATTTTTTTTTTAGCAGCGTACTAGTTTGCTACGAAGCGAATTCAACGATTGTCGTTAGCTAGAAAGAAATTTGTTTTTGTGCAGACTTGCGGACAGTCCTCGTAATTTGTCGATCATGTAACTTATTTTTATGAAACCGCGACATGCAATACTGAAATGAAAAGTAACACAGCAAACAACTATCTAAGACTTCAGCTTGTTCACCCGAAACTAAAATCTTCATAACTCCCAACAAGAAGGGTTACAAACGAAACAGCGCGAATGATACGACACTACTTGAAAATTTAGGCATAAATACATTTTTCAAAAAGAAAAATGAAAGAAAAATATATATATTAATTAGTAATGCTGAACTGGAACCCACCTTCCGCGCAAAAGGAAGACAACAAAACGATGCTGCAAATAAATGCAAAATTCACCATCTCTGCTCGTATTATTTTTTTTTTCTTGTTGCAGTTGTGCGAGAAATCTGTAATGTGTCCTGCAAGCGTGTTTGGGCCTCTTTATTCATTCATGCACCTATTTAAATACTTTATTTGACAGACTCTTAAACGCGTTATTCTTAGTGGCTAGCTGTGGCATGAAAGAAAACAATAAAATATAAACAGACCTGTTCATGCCATTTTTGCTTCCATACTTGCATGCTTTTGTTTTCTATTGTTTGCTACGTATCATATGCGGTCGGATTACACAAGGTAAATCTCCCCATCAACTGATGGCGACCTTTTAGGCTAGCTTGTCTGTTTCTATGTAAAACTAAAATAGGGACTACGTGATTTATGTGATTTTAGTTTCGTGCCGGAAAACATTTCTTGGAATCATGCCGACAGCTTATTCGTTTCCTCAAGCAGTTAATAACAGCTGCGATGCTGTTTCTATTGCCTGCCCAGGGACGTCGAGACTTGCAGAGAATTAAAACATAGCCGTATAGTACGTAAATAGTCGTTTCCTTACCGAAAGCGTGGGTGGACGTGAGTACATGGGGCGCGAAAAGGAGAACCCCTTGGATTGCATTTACGTGCCTTCCGCGCTCAGGAAACGACTGCTATGCAATGTTTGCCGGCTTTCCAAGGGACCCAATGTTCGCTTTCCAAGGGACCCAATGTTCGCTTTCCAAGGGACCCAATGTTTACTTTCCAAAGGACCCAATGTTCGCTTTCCAAGCGACACAATGTTTACTTTCCAAGGGACCCAATGTTCACTTTCCAAGGGACCCAATGTTTACTTTCCAAGGGACCCAATGTTCGCTTTCCAAGCGACACAATGTTTACTTTCCAAGGGACCCAATGTTCGCTTTCCAAGGGACCCAATGTTTACTTTCCAAGGGACCCAATGTTCGCTTTCCAAGGGACCCAATGTTCGCTTTCCAAGCGACACAATGTTTACTTTCCAAAGGACCCAATGTTCGCTTTCCAAGGGACCCATTCTATTCTCTTTCACTTTTCAGCCGAATAGAATACATGTCTATGACATGCTTAATGAATACAACTGTATATGAAGAGGCCGACAGCCATATACGGCTTTATTTGATTTCATGCGAAACAAAACAAGGACAATAAGGACACTGCATAAAACAAAACTAGTAAATATAATAACCAAAGCGATTACACGCGGACACGAAAAACCGGACGATGCCCGGAAACAGGCCTGGCCCGGAAACATGTTCTCCAAACCAAGTGCGTGTTAGTCATATAACTTCCCTGGAGGTTAATGGACCTACATATTATGTAGATTTCCCTTATATAGTAAATTAACGCTCCATGAAATTAACGCGAATTCTCAACGTGCAATGCAATGGTGTTTTGATGCCCAAGGTACAAGAGCCAATCACGATGTTCCGTCAACACATCACTGCAAAGAAAAAAGTGATTCACTGAATTGCCTGACATTTTGTTTTACCTTGGCAAGTCACAAATCACGTGTAACCGCTGGTTAACACGATGTACTAAACTCAAGTGTGATGCACACCGCGGGATGACCATGAGAAATGCCATTTATCGTGGTGTGTGTAACCGCACCATTTTATTAAAGTAACTAATACGAATTCCCAAAAGGGAATTGCAAATAACATTGCCATGCCGCAATGTCCAGAAAGACCAATGTTTCGCTTTCCAAGGGACACATTAGCTTTCCAAGGGACACAATGTTCGCCTTCCAAGGGACACAATGTTCGCTTTCCAAGGGACACAATGTTTGCTTTCCAGAGACCCAATGTTCGCTTTCCAAGGGACACAATGTTTTAACAATGTTTGCTTTCCAGGGGACCCAATGTTCGCTTTCCAGGGTCTAAACCAATGTTCGTTTCTATGGGACCCAACATTCGTTTTCCAGGGAACCAATGTTTATTTTTTTTAATGAGACCCAATGTTCGTTTTCCAAGGGACCCACGATGTTCGTCTTCCAGGAGCTGGAGCCAATATTCGTTTTCCAAGGGACCCAACATGTTCGTTTTCCAGGTGATCCATGTTCGTTTTCGATGGGACCCAATAGGACCATTTATATACGAGAGAAATAAGCTTAGGCTTACAAAAGCCGCAGCTTAAGTAAGCTGTCAACTGACCAATTTACGCGAAGCGCGGCTTACATAAGACGCGAAGTGCTCGTATAAATTGTTCGCGTCCAATAAGACCGCGACTTATTTTTGAGCCTCGTTTCAGGGGTGATTACCATGGCAATATGGCGTGTAACCTTCCGCTCCGGGGAAATGGCGCGGGTAAGCAAGAAAGTAAAACGCTTGGTTTTGACAAAAAAAAAAACGACTCAAGTACCAGTGTGTTGAAAATGTTGAAAATTGAGTTTTCATTTGAAAATAAAGATGAAGATGCACCGGCTGGCGAAGAAAGTTATCCGAATCATTTGAAGAATAGCGAAAGATTCAACCGGAAACCCCGTTGCAAATCACGCGTACAATCAAAAGAGTGGTGTGAGATAGATATGTGGGAGATGAACGACACAGAATTCCGAGCAAACTTCAGATTATCTCGGCCAGCATTTGAGAAGTTGTGTCAGAATATAGAACATTTTGTCTGCAAAGAAGAAACATTTGCCAAAAACACCGACCGTGCCCGTGGAGCATAGAGTCGCGATGACTAGCTCTTTATAGTAATTGCTGGCGAGCCTTAGCGAGGCAGCCGCGCCTTTTCTTTACAATGGCGGGAAAAATCCAAAATTTTTTGGTGCATGTAAGATCACAAGCATGCGCAGTCGTGTTAAACGTAACAAAAATCATCTTTGCAGTTATATGACACCGGTTAACCGGGATCAAGGTATCGCGATGCCGGGATCCCGGCTAACCGGGCTGAAAATTTTCCATGTAATCGCGTTTACCGGGCCAGCCCGGCTAACCAAGACAGCACAAAAACTTGCCTCTGAGCAATCCTGCTCGCCTGTAAATGGCCCTTTTTCTATTTAAATGATAGAGGTACACAAAGGTGCGTAACACGAAGTAAATGGGCTAAAATGCAAAAAAATCCTTAAATTAAAACATTCTACGCTTTGCGCTATTTTCAAAACAACAACTTTCAGCCAAAACCGATGAATCTAAACTTTGTCGCCCGGGCTGGCTCGCTTCATGTAATACCGGGCTGAAAGTCATCTCGGAAAAATGGGCCATCTTGGCTAACCGGGCCAGCCCGGCTCATGTAATCGGGCCCTTAGGGGCCGATTACATGGTGAATTTCAGCCCGGTTAGGCGGGCTGATATTTCAACCCGGTTTCTTGAGCAAATGACGTTTGCGATTACATGAAGAAAGTTTCAGCCCGGGCTGAAATTTCCAGCCCGGTTTTTGAAACCGGACTGGAAATTTCAGACGGGCTGAAAAACCTTATGTAATCAGAATGAAATTTTAGCACGGGCTGAAAAGCGAGGTCACCTGGGTAGAAAAGTGCACTCGGGTATGCGCAATGATTTGTTTTCAATGAAACAAAATGGCGGCGTGGGCTGTCAGCCCGGGCTGAATTTCGTCATGTAATCGCAACAAAATTCCAGCCCGCCTACAGGGCTAAAATTCGCCATGTAATCGGCCTCTTACAGAGTTTGAGTAAATCTCGGGAGTTCGAGTTGATTTCCAGCGAGGAAGGCAGGAGATTATATATGAAAGTCGCTTTCTTTCAAGATAATTTATAACTTGGAAAGCGAATTGGAAAGAAAATCTTTTATAGCGGAGCTCTCGCGGGCAGAAGGCCCACTGCGGAGCCCCATACTCATAGAATCTACATGTATGCCCGTCATTTTTCATGGTCATGGCTAGCGGAATGTTTCGCGGGCGCGCGTCCGTAACATCTGTGTACGTCCGAGCGTCAAAGTGTTGGGCAGGACTAGCTCGCGGGCGCGTATGACGTCGATAAACATGCGCGTATGACGTCACGCAACATCCGGGATCTTAGCAATTTTGAAACCAAAGCGAGGCTTTGTTTTTCGCGCGGCTACACGGTCGAATGTCACGTTAGCTCGGTAAACACTTTCATTGATGTTTTGCTGTGTTTACTAAGCGGAAAAAAACGTTTACATTAAAGTCGTTATTTTCCTGCATTTTTTCGCGGTCTGCTTCTCAGGACAGGGATACTAATTAAGGGATACTCAGAAGCCGCTATAGTGGAAAAAGAAGAGCTTTCAGGGATAAAGTCTTCCTTCGAGGAACTTCGTACGTTTTTATCAATGTGGGAGCAATGCGAGGAGATGTTTCTCACTTCGGGTTTCAGAACATAATAAGAAGCGGATATTTAAGCAGTTGAGGGACTTAGACGTAAAACAAAATACATTTTTTGATGGGAATTTATGTTGATACCAATCTGTGATTGACTTTTTCTTTGTGTTCTCGCTAGTTTTGGAGAATTGTTTATAAAACGTGCTCAAATTCAGTCGTTTTGATTTCTTTCATCGAAGACAGCTCGGCCTCGATGCGCTATAAATCTTTCGCGTTTTGCTTTTAAACATAAACCTATGGAGATTTGAATAAAATTTTTCGAAAGAAGATTGTGTTGTCCATTTTTATGTGTTTGTTCAGTCATTACATAGGTTGAAAAGCGATTTTATGTAAACAAAACAAAACAAAACTAGACTTGGATTTTATAGTTCTAAACTTCACTCAGTCGCGCGGTCTTATGCAAATATGTTTGTGTATTTTTGCAATTTTGATTTTCAAATCAGTTTCTCGAGCAATTTTTGATACGCAACAGATGTATTTTATTCGGAAATTAGTCAAACTAGTTATTCTAGACCAAGAAAAAGTTGTTTTGTGAACTTTTGTATGGTCTTAATGTACTGTGCAGACGGTCGCGTAATACTGTTTTTGAGAATTGTTAAAATTGAAAAATAGCCCGGTCGTCAATCTTAATTCTTGTGCTTCCGACCTTTCACCTTAGTTAAGCAAAGATTATCATCGGCTTTCTGTTCAGAGAGCGACGCCATTAGGCTCAGCCTATCTATATATATTACATATTTCCTTTCACGAAACTTGTGTTCGCTTCGTAAGGTACTGGTCTCGGAGCTGACCGCTCACAAATGTATTTTTTTTTTAACACAGGACGAAAATAATAAACTTGATCCCGCCGATCGTGGTGATGTCAATAATTGTTTAAAACATGATATCTCTGGTTCTACAGGGCCCTTAGTCGCCATGTCCCCTCATTGTTGATCTTACACCGGTGTCAGGGCTTCGCTACGTTAGGAAACTTTGTTGCAGAAACATTGTTGTGTACGCTAATGCCCGGGGGGGAGGGGGGGGGGGACTCCCACATAAAAATGGCGGAGGTGTTCGTCGGAAATTTTCGATAAACACCCTAAAAGGTACCAAAACCTTGTTTGATGGGTGTGGCTTAAATAAATTTTTGCCCCTAAGAGGTACCAATTCTTAAACAACACATGACATATTCTGGCATATATTTTCGGCTTTATACCCTAAAAGGTACCGTGATAATTCTAACTGTGGTCATTTTACATTTAAGTACCCTAAGCGGTACCAATCTGCAAATTTTGACCACTAAAAGGTACGACGAGTACCCCCGCCATTTTTATATGGGAGTCCCGACCCCCTCCCCCCCCCCCCCGCCCCCACCCACCCCCGAACGCTAATGCCTTCCCAGTTTAGCCGCGGGAAAAACAAATACGTTGCGGACGTGAATGTTGCTTCCCGGATGTAAAAAAAATGTTATTAAAACAAGTTAAAAACATTTTTGCATGTTTCCCGGACGCGAATTTTCAAAATCAATGTTCTCTAGTTTATCCTGGCCCTATGACACGCATGCAGTACATGGAGAGCGCCGATTCGGAGTTTAATCCAAGCTTGGTTACTATCGAACCAGTCAATATTTTGTCTTAGAGTCTCCGCGCGCGTTACCAGTCGACTGCATGAACTACAGTCAAAGCTCCGGGTCAAAGCTCCCGTAAGCGAACTTCATTGGGAAGCAGAAAAAGCGTAAAAGTCTCCGCAACTGGAGCTGGCCGTAAGTAGAGCCCCCCCCCCCCCCCCCGGGGGGGGGGTACTCAACAAAGTTTTGTACGGGAATGCTCCGCCCCGAGGTCCAAACCCTTACCCTGTCATATACCGATTTTGACAGAAAAGGTACCCCTTTCATATACCTTTCATTGAAAATGGTACCCTTTTCATATACCTTTCAATGAAAATGGTACCCCTTTCAGAGCCTTTCCGTGCGTCTGTTTGATATGTTTTAAAAGGCCATTTTTATAATACTTAAATGGCAGTTTTCCCTACCTTTTTATGCTTCAACGGCGTGGCTTCGCTTCCCTTTCCTATTCTTCGTGAAATCCCTACCCTTTCATAACTTCAACTCGTGAAATCCCGACCCTTTCATATACCTCTAGCCTCAAAAAGGTACCCCTTTCGGGCGGAGCATCCCCGTAGAGCCCATTATAGGGAGTACCTCCCCCCCCCCCCACCCCACGGGAGTAGAGCTGTCCCGGCGCTTACGAGAGTGGCCGCTTATGGAGCTTCGACTGCATTACCTAAAGAAATGAACCGTGCTAGTCAGTACCGTATTCTTCCAAAATGTTATCCTCGCTTGTGGGACTCAGTCACGGCTACGTATCACCAATGATTCGTGAATGCAGTCTGTTTTGCTGATGCAGTCGAACCTCTCCTTACAGCGAGACACCTCGATAATACGAGCATCTCTCTGGGAGAGTTCACTTTGTCACAAGATACCAAAATTCATATACAAATTCTACCTCTCGTGTAATACACAGAATACAGCACCTCTATAATGCTGTACATTACTGGAATCTGGCTGGAAAGATGCGTCAGTCAGATAATTTTATTATCAACAGTGTCTCTGTAAACACGTGAGAAAATATTAATACCTCTGAACTCTGTACTTTGTACTTTTTTTAAAACTAAAACTAGGTGATGCAAAAAGATAGGAAGTTGCGTAGTCGCTTCAACGAGTTTCTACCATGCATTCCACATTCCATCCCCCTTTTAAAAACCGAAAAATTACTTGTCAAAGAATTTCTTTCAAGAAAGAAAGCTAAAGGTGATGTAGCTTGGCCTTCTCTCTATTTGTGCGTCATGTTTTGTCGTTACGTGACCAATTTTGGTCTTTGGTCAACAGGACATGACTAGACAGAAATCTTCCTGTCATGTTATTTACGTAAAGACGTATTATATAATACAAGACGTACAATGTTCGTTTGTGTCCAAAATTGTTTTCAACGTGCAACAAAGTTCGGTTTTAAATATATGGAAAGCATCTTTTACAATGTCTTTTGATTTTAATAGAGCCGGGTGCGAGCCCTTTATTCTCAATGGCCGGGCCATTTCCTCGCGTGTTATGTACCGATCAAATGGAAACTTCAACATCCCCCCCCGGGGCAACCCCCTGGGCAGCCCCCTGGGCATTTGAAGTTTTGAATTTTGGGTGTACAAATTCCCATCCCCCGTGTCAAAACGGGTGTTCAAATGTCCCACCTTAGGGTCATATTAAGCGATCAAATGCCCCTCCCTCCGAGACAAACATAGCAAAAATGAGCAATGGAACAGAAATGTATTTGTTTTCATGAAAAATAACCTTTAAGCTTATGTGCTTTGAAATATTGAAATATTGAAGTAGTCTTATACAACCTATTAAAGAATGTACAATGTACTTTGAGTGTGAAACTTTCATACACATGTACATGGCGAATTCAATATTTCAAACACCAACACCAAAACACCGATCAATGGGAAACAAGCAAGTCTTCCTGCAAAAATATTAAATCTATGTACTATTTTAAGTGCTACAACTGTACAACTCTCGAACTTTTAAATATCACATTATTACTCAATTGCAAGATTCTGACTTATCCAAGTTGCTACACCAAAATCTGCTTCTTTTGTCATGAAACTAAACCTATATAATTAGCTTAATACGTTCAACGAACAGTTCATCAAATGGAACAGAAACATGTCTTTTCAATGGAACACAAACAAGCACGTCTTCTGGCGAAACTGCCTGAAAATAATTTTCTTTGTCGCCCAAAACGCTTGATGAACTGTTTTTCACACATTAAAATAGCCTGTGCTAGTGTCTATTTACTCCTTTCTTTATTCCTGGATTTCAGCTCCACTACACAGTAAACAACATGATCAAAAACCATTAGGTTTATTTTGGCGGTTTCGGCCGAGCACCAGGAACTATAACAATACGTTATACTACAACCTCTTACTACATCCAAGTATGCGATACGTAACATGATACAGAGCTGAGCGACAGTTTACAAACATAGTACTGTCAGACGGAGGCCAGAAAAAACCTGCCGGAAAAAAACCCCAGTGGGGAAAAAACTCGGCAGGAAATCTGGGTAGGAACCATGGCTCTAGCTCTAAATAGCCCATCCTACGAGGCTACACGAGGGACGACATACTTAAAAATAAAGTAAAATAAATAAATAAAATAAAATAAAAATAGCGTTAGCTGAACTGAGGTGTCGGCCTAGAATGATATCCCACGTGATATTCATCTCTTATATAGCCCTCCCTTGTGCACGTGCATTCCACTGGGCTAGCCCCAGTCCCCACTGTTCTCTTGCCGCAGAAATATTTCATTTCCGGCTAATTCGTATCCACTCAAACGCCAGAAATTCCATTTCTCGTCTGCTTGGCCAGCAGCATGAACGTGAAATCAAATTCCCCCCACCCCTCCCATCTGGTGTCAAATTCCCCACCCCAATAACAACCACTGATGCCAAATTCCCGCCCCCATGGGCACGTCAACGAGTCAAATGCCCGGGGTATGCCGGGGAGGGGGGGGGGGGGATGTTAATGTGCCTATTTGATCGATACATAACGCGCACATCTGATCACGTCTTGGAACTTTGGACCAAGAGGGGCTGGGAAAACAAAGGGTCACAAAACACAGAGGTAACTTCTTTCCAGTTTTTGTCTGTGAAAAACACGTAATTCTGGGCTCCTAAACTAGCAGTGTTGTCATCTTTGTCCTGGCGAGGTTCAGTCTAGCTATAGGAGGATAGATATTCTTCATCCGGTGAGTGATAAAATTAACCTTTTAGTCGGCACCGGGTTCGCAACTTCCGACGTTTGCTTTGAATGTTACCATCAGGAGTTCAGAGTTTATAGAAACAAGAATATTTATACACATCTACCTTCTACTTCTTACTGCAGCCATGGGAGATCCATGCATCAATATTGCGACATTCTCAATTTTTATAATATGTAAGTTTTCGGTTCAAAAACGTTAGTTCCTCAAGAAGGCTGGTCTGGCATGTCTGACCAGCTGAAATATTGTGACTATAACCCTGAATATACGTTGTATCAGTTGTGAAGTAGTCTTTCACTTTTTTTGCTATTTATCGCTTTTATAGCTGATTAGATCTTTTCGGAGATCAAAGGAAATTAAGATCTTCGTTCACCGTTTTTGCTAACATAACACCAGTGCAATTTGCAAAAAAAAAAAAAAAAAAAAGAAAAAAAATTGCCAAAAAAAAAATGGATCCGCCAAAGCGGCTCGTGCAATTTGAGCTTTTTGAAAAACTCACTCGTGCAAATTAATCCCAAATTGAACTCGAAACCGTTTGATTACCTATACTAAACAGCCATTGAAGGGACATTTTTTACCCAGGAGCCCATTATGTCTATTTGCTGTTTCTTGACTGTTTGATGACTTCTAAAAGGCATTTTAGCGAGTTTTGGTTTTCTGGTTATTTCGATGAGTTTTATCAAACTCGTGATAAATCCGATACAAATCCTTATATGTGGCGAGGAGTGATTGTGTGAGCTTGGTGTTCCTGTGGTCAATGAATATCAAGCAGCCTCGTTTCTATTCATATGCCCGGGGGCTGCTATTCCCTAGGAGACCTCGGTCGAGTGGTTTCAACGGGATCTGACGGGAGGTGCGGTTGACAGAGAACAAGATGGCTGCCTTTGCTGGAAAATTGCTGCTGTTTTTGGCGATATGTCTGGCGGAAAAGGCGTTAGGTAGGGCTTAACTTAGTTTTCATCGTCTTCGGCAACTAGAGTGAACGATTACGAAGGATTAGATAACGTTTTTACAAGCGAACACAACGAGCTCTCTGAAATCGTGTCATGCAATTATTAAACTGAACGAAGCGAAGAAGGCAACGAAATGTGCTGATTTGAATAACACCTTCAGTTTAAAATGCTGATTTCAAATTTTGTAGGCCGTCTCAAGTAAAAAGAGATGATGATGTTAGCTTTTTGAATATTGATCTTTGTTTTTCTGTCATGTCAATAGACTCGCATTGAATGTGTTGAAATGAATTTCTTTGCCAATGCAAATTTCAAGCAAGTTGTTTACTCGAAGTTATTGCGGTATTTATAAATAAAAGAGTAGATTTTGGGACCGTATGCGGCGATTTTTAAAATTTGCGATCAAATGTTGTTTCCCAACCTTTGCGAAAATCTGAAAAATGTCAAAAGGTTGATGAAAGTTAAGAATCGAAGCTTTTAAAGCGTGACCGAAAGTTCATTTGGTTTCTTTTATCACAATAAAACTTCAGCATTATAAAGCTTACCAATTTATATTTAACTACGGCCGGACATTTCTTTTTAATTTGTATTTCTAGTGATCATAAAAATATGCTTGAATATAATAGAAAAGATGTCTTGAAGCAATGTTCTGGAATGATACATGCATGTCGGAACATACATGTACCGTGTAAATGTTTAAAGTTACCCACTTTTATAATCCGAGCAAGATCCGTATCAAATTCCTTAAGTTATCTTTACCTACATATATTCAATGTAACAAAGATTGGACTTTTGAAAGAAGTTTATCTCTCATTTGAGGTCTCCTGCTTTTGGAAATATTATTTTGTACATGTAATGTTGATGACATGTTGTTACAGTTAAAACCAAACAAGAATTGATCTAGACATTTCTCTGTGAGTCTGGATTGTTTTAACTAAACTAAATGCACAGAAAGGAAAAAAAGAACTTGAACAGTTTGTGCATGCCTGAAATGTACTGAACGTGTACATGTACATGTATTTTCTGTCATACAGATAGGAATGTATTAAACCAGGTGATTTGTTATTTGTGCAGGCTTTTAGGCAGAAATTGAAAAGTGGGCAACCTGTATTTCCCATCATACTTTGTTAAAGGATTAGGTGCAATTTACATGAATTTCTTCAAAAAGTGGTCGTCCTGCAGATGCCTGGACACCCTACTGGCTAAAAGCATGTACATTGTACATGTGCTATTACACTGTTAACATCCACAACAATTATTACATTAACAAACAGTGCCAATCAAGACTGATGTAAAATCCAGATAGCCATCTGAAAATTTAGAATACAAAGTGAAGAAAGCAAGGCCGAGAAGTGATATCATTGTAGAAACCAAGTTTTGGTTTATTACACGATAATTGATATTATTATACATTGGTGTCACTAGCTCGATTTTGATTGGCTATAAGCACGCAGCTAATTATTGCTTGCTGTTTCTGTTACGTCATACCTACAGACAATAGTTTTATGCATGCAGAAGTGACGTCATACCTACAGACAATAGTTTTATGCATGCAGAAGTGACGTAAGTTGTTTACTTACAAGTTGACTGCTGTGCATTAACTGGATCACTTTTTTGTGCGCGCTCTTGTCTTTACAAGTGCAGCTCAGGAATATGCATAATAAAACAATTATTGGATTCGGTTTTCGCATGATAGCGATAATTATCAAGGCCTCAGTTTGTGTTATCCGCCTCAGCCTTCGGCTTCGGCAGATAACACAAACTTTGGCCTTGATAATTATCGCTATCATGCTCAACCTCATCCAATAATTGTTAATTGAAACTTACAATATTTTGGCTCTATTACAAAGTCATAGTCATGAAATGATATTTAACAAGAAGGTAACTTAAATATCATAGGTAATTAGGCGTGTTAACATTATGCAATATACATGTAACTAGAATTCTAGGTAATCAGAGAAACAGGTCTAATTCTCTAATTGAAGACTGATGTCATCTAAAAGCGTTAACCACACCAAAAATCCTTGTCTCGTAAAACAGCAGTAAATTAAATATTTTTCAAAAAAAATAATGTTCAGTGCAGTGAAGTATTAGCCTGATTTTCAAACCATTTCAAAGGACATCTGAGATCAGTAGTACAGCACTGTATGTGCTGATAAGTACATTATGCGATTTGGTGTGATGTTAGGCTATTTATGCGAAATCGCACCATACATGTAGCATAATAATTATCAGAAGCCCCGTATTTGTACAGATGCAAAGAACATGTACCGTAAACAACGGCGTATAAGCCACACTTTTTTGCCCAAAATGTTTGCTCAAAATCAGGGGTGCGGCGTATCTGCGGGAACAGCTGCAAAAGTTATTGTACTTTCAGGTGACAAGTTGACTAAACTTTTGAGCCTCAAAATTAAGATTTTATTTATTGGAGGTGCACATGTGATGTACGACTGGAACCAACATTCTTTAACTTTAGATGATGTAGAAAAGTGAGTCTTGTCTGGCTAACAGAGCTGCCAGAGCGCCTACGAGACCAAAAATCAAATTGAACAATTCCTATTGAACACCCCACGAACACGTAACACACAAACGTGAGTGTTGTGTTTATAAATTGTAAAGTTTAGCCTCAAATTGTCAAAATACCTGTGTTAAAACAGTACTCGCTACATTGTATCTTTGTCAGACATTTTGAAGCTTTACATGTGTAAGCAATAAAAGAACACCAGAGACAAACAGAAGAGGCCAAAGAAAAAAGTCTGTAAATAAGCAGCCATCTTGGTAAACCTTAGTAACCAGGCTAAATAAAAACATGTGCTCAAGAAGTTTGCAAGCTTGTTTTGGCCTGAATAAAGGGCGGGCAAATGAACGTAACTGCGATGAAAACTTTTTTTTTTCTACACAGGATGATTTGATGGTTGGAAGCAAAGTTGAGCTCACATTTCATGGAGCCAATTCTCTGACTTACGTTTTTATTTTAAAACCCTTTTTGCCAAAAGTTGAGCTTCAAACTCGGGGTGCGGCTTATGTGCCGGTGTTTACGGTAACTTTCATTTTTGTGGATGAAATTCTGGAATAAATTTGACCATTTTAGTGATAGCGATGAATTGTCACTTTCCTGTGTTGCTGTTTATTATAGTCTTAGTATACTGTAGGTCAGAACGATGTAAAAAGGACAGAGTCTGTCCTTTCTTACTGATTAGTTTAAAAACAATACAATTTACTCTATTACAATTGGCTGTGATATTAAAGTTTTCATGAGATTTCCGGTCAGACTTTGTCAGCTTGCATTCAAAATGACTGAAAGCAAAACGAGCAGGAATGAGTTTGCTTTTGCCTTACTAAATAAGCTACTGTAGGTTTTTTATTTTGTGAAAGCTCATTTCCCTTATGAATTTCTCAAGGCAGAGTAATTGCAATAAAATTTATTTAAAAAAATTATTAATTAATTTATTAATTTCTTCGATGACCTGCAATCAGGCTAATTTTTAGATTCATTTTCATTCTGAGGTGAAAAACAAAAGAAAAATTGAAACCCAGGGATGTCATTTAGGGCCGGGATTTCCCCAGCTTCTATGAGCATGAGCCCGGGCTACTTTAGCATAGGAAACAAAAGAAAAATAAAACCAAAAGAACTTCCTACATGGTAGCTGTTGAATTCCCCGCTTACCAGACATAACTAATCGATGACATCAATGACATCAATGAGTAATCAATGAGTAATCGATGGGTAATCAGTTGATTAGTCATTGATTATTGCCGATGATCAATGAGTAATCGATGACTAATCGATAGGCCACAAAATTTTTGGTCATCGATTAGTCATTGATTGCATCGATTAGTCATTGATCTCATTGATTAGTCATTTATTTAGAACAAAATAAAAACAACTTGAATGTAAACAGATGTTTCCAGACTTTTATTCTTTTTAGTTCATTGTACATGGAAATTAAGCTTCAGAATTTGGTTCTCCCGTATCTCTTTGCCGTTTGTTGTTGAACCAAACCTTGACGGTTGCCCCGTCAAGGCTGTTCAATTTTGCAAACTCTTCAATAACCCCGTTCGAAGGATATTTGCTCTCGTTGTACAAGGCTTCAAGAGCCATTTTTTGAAGATCGGAAAATTTCGTCCTCTTAGTTGCGATTGAGGAAGCCGCTCGTTTCCTTTTTCCTGTAAAGCAAAAAAAAAAAAAAGAAATTAGAGACATTAAGTTGAAAAAGTGACGGAGCACTGATAAAAAAACATCTGGATAAAACATTTTCGGGAACGTCATCAGCGCAGTACACAATGCATACGGATTGTGCAATGGAAATATTTCTTTCGAATTGATTAAATTATATGTTATAATTCACAAGTGATTCATGTACCTTGGATCTTTCCTTTCAGATCTCCTATCGGATCTTCTTGTTGCAGCCAGTTTTTAATCCTTCGGTAGGGCTCTCTTCCCTCCTCCGACAACTGTTCATAGGTTTTGGGCTTGTTGAGTATTTCTGATCCTCTACCCTGGGACCTTTCTAACACGTGGGTGGCAAACTGTGCTATTGGGATTTTGTTCTGTCGCAGAAGGCGCAGTACTTCTTGGCTGAGTTCTGCTGTGTCTAAAGCAGGGCTAGGCGATGCGCTTTTGCTCTGCCCGCCGTTTGAGAAGCCGAAGAGAAAGAAAAGAATGAGAAACTAGAACGTATGAAACAGGGACCTGCCGAAAAAATGACTGTCGCGGTTCTTAAACAACTCTTAAAAGATAAAGGAATCGCCTTTAGCTCAAAGGCAAAAAAATCGGAACTTGTAGAAATATTCAATTCTCAAGCTGGTACACGTCACAACAATGTAACAATGTCCAGGTTACACGTGGAAAAAGCACGAAAAGTGAAAGTCCTTGCAGCTGTTCCGTTGCTAAATGTTACTGCTTATGACGGCTGTTTCCCTAAGCTGAAGCAGTTTTACTTTGCTGACAAACATCCACCGAAAAAAAACAATAACCACGTAGTCGATTATTGTCAGCGTACTTGTTAGTTTTGTTTTCAGACTGGTTGGTTTCTGTTCAGTTGTTTTGTTATTAAATAAAGAGTGAGGTACATTAAAGTGAAATTACACAATTGACTGGGAATCCTCTGTATTTGCGATTACGCACTTCACGTCTCGACATGCCGGAAGGTTATTTGACGTTTTGTGAAGGCGTAATTTCGTCAACAGGAACTTCAATTATGACGAAAAATACGTTTAACACCGATGAAAGAATCACAAACGAAAAAAAATGGTTCAAGAAAGCAAAAAATGCGTCTTTCGTGCGCTGTATAACAGTCGATGAGTAATTGATGGGTCATCGATGAGTAATCGATGTCATCGATGACTAATCGATAGGCCACAAAATTTTTGGGCATCGATTACTCATCGATTACTCATTGATCATCGCCAATAATCAATGACTAATCAACTGATTACCCATCGATTACTCATTGATTACTCATTGATGTCATTGATCATCGATTAGTTTTGTCTGGCGCTTACTAACTGCATATACCCGACAACTTGAAATCTTAGTGACAGCCCTGGAAATCATAACTTATAATTATGTTGTGGTTCAATTTTGTCCTTGGTTCAAATGTTTTATTTTCCTTTGTTTATAAAACTCATTATCATACATTACCATAGCCAAAAACAAAGGAAAATAAAATTTGAACCAAGGATAAAATTGGATCACAACATATACATAATTTTTTTATGAAAATGATAATACTGTACCGGTTAACCTTATTTCATGTATCCAGTATTCAATTATGTGTGTATACTTTGTCTTCTTTGACTTTTCAGCTCAGGACAATTTTGGGATCATTGAACCATTTCCTGAAAACATCTACCCAATTGAGGGCACTTCAGCTGAAGTTACTTGTGTAGCATTTGATTCATCAGGTGTTAAAACACCTGACAGAATACAGTTCACGAGGAAAGACCAGTATGCTATCTACACAAATATATCAGCTACTGAGAACATTTTTTTTACAAAGAGGATAGAGAATGTGGCAGGCCAAGGTAGGTACATGTTTATTTAATTGTCTTTGAAAATGAGTACAAAATGACAACCTTTAAAACTTTCACCAAACAAATTTCACAGAAAGATAAAAACCATACAATCAGCTTGATTTTGTTTTGTATTACAGCTGTATTGTGCAACTGAAAGTTAATATTTACAAAATTAGAAGATTGAAAATGGCAAAACAACAGAAGTCAAGACAAACAATTTTACATTATTGCCAGAATGGTGACAGTTCCGATTGTATTATCAAAAAGAACTCCTGTACAATGTAGCAGGAGTTTTTTCTAGCTTTCCTTAATAATATTAATAATATTAATAATATTATTGGTAATGGTGACTCATGAAAACTAAATCTGAAAGATTTGCTATGGTATATGTGTCATAACACGCATGTCATGCCTAACTTACATGTAAATCAAAACTAAATCAATTTTGTACAGAGTAAATGTACAACATGAGTGCATGTACAGCGGTCATTGTGTGAATCAATCTAAAGCTCTATCCAAAGTCACTTCAGAGTCTACAGTACATACACTATAAGGAACTGTAACAGGGCCTTAACTGGACATTGTTCTCAGTTCAGGGGCGTACGCGGAGGGGGGGGGGGGGGGGGGGGGGGGGGGTGGGGGGGGTTCGAGGGGGTTCAGTTAAGTCAGACTAAACATGTTTCACCCTAGTGTGAACATAGCATGAGTCAGACTAAACATGTTTTGCCCTAGTGTGAACACATAAGTCAGACTAAACATGTTTTGCCCTAGTGTGAACACTGCATAAGTCAGACTAAACATGTTTCACCCTAGTGTGAACACAGCATGAGTCAGACTAAACATGTTTCACCCCTAGTGTGAACATAGCATGAGTCAGACTAACATGTTTTGCCATAGTGTAAACACAGCATGAGTCAGACTAAACATGTTTTGCCCTAGTGTGAACACAGCATAAGTCAGACTAAACATGTTTT
>JAJGOT010000267.1:972500-985000 GCA_022457155.1 Cladopsammia gracilis | reverse complement strand
GAAAAAGTTGACATTCCGTCGTGCATTGCCATTCAGCACTTTCCTTCTTATGCGGATCATTACTTGAACCCTTTATTCCAAGGTCACAAAAGGTGAAACTTTCCTTACATGTATATAAAAAAAAATATATATATTAATTTCATTTCAAAGACTCTTAAAGTGATGTTCATTTAAACTGTCTTTTTCAGAAAATGAAATTCCAACAGTCTCTGTACTGAAAGTCGGCGTTCTGCAGCATGGTGAGAACGTCACAATAAGTTGCAACTTGACTGAAGGCGAAAGTAGTCAGTCTACAGGACTGAAAAGGGTTTCATGGTATAAAGACAACAAATTAGTGCAAACTGTGAGAAATCCTGACATAAAAAAACCACAAGATTCCCTGGGACCTCTCCATATCACAAACGCTGGAGTCAGAGATGGTGGAAATTACATTTGCAAACTAGAAGTGCTCCTGCGCAACGTCAAAGAACACAATGTGTCGGATGGCACCATGATTGAAAGTGAGTTTGCATGCCCCACTTGAATACAATGTCTGTTAGTAGCCTTCAGTTCCATTGTGTTCATTACTAGTGCTGCAATGATAAAATTTCTCACAATAGGATACATATCTCGGTACAACTGTCATGATACAATGCACGATATGATACGATATACAGTTACAAAACCTGATACATGAAGTCTTGAAATGGGTGTTTTTTGGTGTTGCGGAAGCCATTGTTTGTTAGCTTTTGTGTTGTGGTGTGGGTATTGTTCAATGTCTTTTGAATCTTTTGTTTTACGTCATTTGGTGATCACACCATCCGCAACACCAAGAAACTACCCTTGAAATCAAACATGTTTATCATTTATTCCTCTGTATTTGGAAACACAACATTACAAGGGATGTTCCCTCTTGGATTTGTTTGAACGGAACAGTGTTTTATGATGCCATGATGATCTTGTTGTTAGTGTTTTTCAATTACATTTCTGTAACATTCTTGTAAAGTAAATAATTATTTTTGTTAGAAATTTTGTTATGGTGTGACTGAAAAGTAAAAAGCAAACTTTATTGCAGCAAAATTAAGTCAATGTACATGTAAATGAACTGTATCAGTCTCAATAATTGTTTCAATATCAATATTTGTATCATGAGAAATACAATGTAATACCACAATATACATTTGTATAGTATTGTGGTATATTGTTGCGACACTTATTGTAAAATTCATTAATAATTCCTAACAAATGGAAATGAGCCATTCCAATCACATGATTACCCTGTATAGGCCGATACAATCTTGATACAACTCGCGAGTGGTTGTATCTAATTTGCATTCCAGATACAACTCACGAGTGGTTGTATCTAATTTACATGTGAATGTGAATTTCACAAGTTGTTTACTACATTCGCGTCCGTGTTGTATCGGCACTATACATTCACTCGCCTTTGGCTCGTGATTGTATAGGCCGATACAACACTCCCGCTCATGTAGTAAACATTACTTATAACCCTGGTTACCAATTTATTACATGATTGCATGTACAGTTCTGTGCAACAGAAATGAGAGCGAATTCCAATGAATAATTATTTCAACAAAAATCTTCAAAGAACAGTGAAATTTCAAGGAAACAAAACTTCTTTGAACTTTCCTCAGTACTATTGTTCTGACAACGAAAGAAATTTGTCGAAATTCCCCCTCATTACTTTTGCACAATACTGAAGACGTAAAGTCTTCACATCAACTCATCAACTCATCCACATATACATATATCACATATAGTCACGTATAACCGCATCAAAATGTTCATAAAAAGTTACAGGTAATGTTCTCACAGAAAACAAGAACTCAATAAAACAACATGCACTGCACAGCACTGTTCCTTCACCATTGTCTTATCTTGGGCAATTCATAGCAAAAAATTAATATCATGTTTTAAAAGCCTGGCTGTAAATCGGGTGTAATTATAATTTTTTACATGTACTGTATGTTAAAGATTTTAATCTTATTCTTGCCCTTTTGTGTCTTTTATTTAGTTGCTGCTTGGCTTGATAAGCCAAAAGAGGATGTTGAATTAAAGAAATTCAAAGGAGACAGTGTTTCATTTGAGTGTGCAGCCCAAGGTTTTCCGCTAGAGGTTGAATGGAAGGTTCGAAAGAAAGGCAAAGATACAGTACAGTCGTGCATAAGTAAGTGTACATACATGTCAGGGACATAGCTACAAGCAATTGCAAAAAGAGTTGAGACGTTGTGTACTGTAGTGCATATTTCGAGGCCAACATGGTTTTCAGCGGGTCCCCACCCCCTCCCCCTTATCAATGTTCTACTGACAGTCATCAACATTGAAAGGGGGAGGGGGGTCAATAGCACATGGCATTGATTTGATTTGTGTTACACGGTCGCTTTTATACGAATGAACATTTTTTTGGAAAGTGTCTCAACCTTTTTGCAACTGCTTGTAGCTTTTTTGTAGCGGGGGGGGGGGGGGGGGTGGGGGGGTGGGCAACGCAACATTTTTACAGCTAGATGAAAGTGCCCCCCCCCCCCCCCCCCCCCCTGCTAGCTACAGCCCTGCATGTAAATTGTACCACTCCTACAGTTTGGATGCCTGAGTTAAAGGGAGACTCCCCTGCCGAATAACAAAATTGTGTAAACTTAATTTCCATGTTACAGTATATCATCAAATGCCACCAAATATACATTATAACTAAATTGAATAAAAATATTCTATATAGAGCAATACAAAAGCTGCAGTAGTTTGGTAAAAAGTGCAGAGTTACAAGGATGGAAGTGGATTACAGTTCATCAAATCAAGAAGTCAAAGTTTCCATTCTGGAGGAAATTTTGAGTTTTTTAGTCATCATTTTGTCTTTTTAGTTTACATTTCTTTGTGTTCATCACTTTTGGCAATCTTTTCTTCCTATTTTAAGATAATAAAACAAGCCTTCAAAGCAAGCTCCTGGCCACAAATCATGAAAATGCAATATTTTAGCCAGGCCACTGCCCCTTTAAGTGAACCAAACACCATGCTCTGTTTGACATCAAGAAGAATTCACAAAGTGACCTGCAAAGGATTTGCTGTGCTGAATTAAAGTGCATGGTACCCACATAAAACCGCGTGGTAAAAAGAAAACCAAGTATGATTTACGTACAATGGGTTTTTTAACTGTGGGAAATGCCATCATTTTGTTGTGTGTGACAGTAACTGTTACTGCACTCATATGTGTACATAATGTATGTATCCTTAGGGTAGGTCTTTTATCACAATTTTTATTTACCATTTTGCTGTTTAAAATTGTTATGTAATGTATGAGGATGAATACCCAGCTTTGATGTTGGCCAATTCATGACTAATAATTCCAAAAACTGTAAGAAACTGTATGCCATTTGAGTTTTTTTTCTCCCAATACTCTGGCCATCACACTACATATAAAAGCTTAAAGGAAAATTTTATACAAACTTAAAGTCATTTTTAGTATAATGCACATGTACTGTGTACATGTACGTTACATTCCTAGCAATCACTGAAGAAGAATTGATCTTTTTTTTACAGATGGATCAGACGGAAATTACGACATTCAGCGCAGTGGAATTTACGACCCTTATGTGCTGATTGTATCTGACTTGCAGTACACTGACCGTGGGTCTTACTTCTGTTGCCTTCCTTCTAACTGTTCAGATAATGTCGAAGATGACTGCCAGCGCTTCATACTCCGAGTCAGAGGTAAAAGCCAACATTGTACATTGTAGCTTTACAAACTCAAGATTAAAGTACTTGCCCAGGGAATATTTGTCATCTCCGAATATCACCCAAAAATGTTTCAGTAAGCATCCTGATGTCCAATTTCAAAATCCAAAATTTCAGGTCATGTATGGACATTCAAAATTTGGCCTTTTGACCACGTTTGAGCATTCTGATTGGTTGAATTAGGTCACATGAGTTTTTCAAGTGTATCTGTAGCAGAATGAGTTATGTTAGTGAATTCAAATGAAAAGTAACTGATTCTGAGGATACAAGTCATTTGTAAATGCTTAAAACTGTCTTAAGGTGGCTTGAAGCCCTTTAATAAAAGGAGCAATGTCACCTGTGTTTGGTCTCACTCCGAAAAGCCAAAAAGCAAACACGGTGTAAACACGGTATAAACACGGTATAAACAAATAATGGCTGGTTTTGTAAAAGTTACTGTGCACTGGAAGCTCAAGAAGTGAGGATGAAAATGGATTGCAACTTGAAAAGATGGCCAGTTTTTTCAAATTCTTCCCTTGTTAGTTGTGCTTTGGAAAAATAGCTTATTTTCTGATAATGGTTTTTTTTTTTCCTTTGAGAATTCACTTGGTTATTTTCTCTCAGTGTTCTTAAATCACTTCATGTATGGGCAAAGGTACTTACTTGAATATTCCATACAATTTTAACCAAGAGTTAGGAATATCCCTGTGGCATCGCCCCTTTTAGATGCAATGAACAATTACATGTATAAATTACACCACATTTACCAGGTTTTTGTACATGTGAGTTGGCAGGCTTTCCTTGAGAGCTATTGTTTATAAGTACTGTTAGGGTATAAATCATGATCACAGCACCCACGTCTAGTGCGCGGGTAAATGAATGATTTTGGCTTCAAGAAGAAATTCAGTCGGTTTGGTTTGAAAGATAGCTGCTTTCTCTGTCTATTTTCGGCAAATTAATTGTCGCTGTGTCAAATTAAATATCACATTTGCCTTTGGTAAAAAATCCATGAAATGCTTAAACTTCATTCTGACGTTTTTTTTTCGTTGTTGTAAATGGAACAAAACACTTTGTGTGACCCTCATAGATAATATTTAATAAGAACAATCTTCAATATATGATTTTCATATACATTGTGTATTCACATTCATAAGAACAATCTTGTAATTTTTTTCAGTTCTGACATCAGGGATTTCTGGTGTCAAGTAACAGTACATCAAATCTCTATGAGGTGGACTCCTGTCCAAAGCAGACAGTACATTCTCGAGCTGACCCGAAGAGTGTCCACCTTAGAGACAGCTAGTTCACTGTAGTTATTAATGCAATTATAGGGGTGTAACGATTCATATTCCTTGCGATTCGATTCAATTTCGATTATTGCCTTTCGATTTCGAATATTTCGATTCGATTATACAAATGTTTCTTGCAGATAGTTTAAGACTTAGTTGCTGTACCATCCTTAGCCGGAAAACCATAATATTTCCACACAGCTGTTCTAAAAGATGCAGGCGGATTCAAGATTGCTTGGTCGTTCGTCGCCATGTTTGTTTCAATGAGCGTGTTGCGCATGGTTTGTCTTATTTGGAAATTCTCAAGGGGTGGTAGAAGGGCAGCAATTTTACAAGGCAACACAAAATGGCGCACGAACTGCAAACGCCTTTGCTCGCCAATCAAAAATAATAAAACGCAGATTTTAAAGAGTTCTGAATTCTGATTTCACAATATAATAACTCATTGGGGGCACTCTGGAAAAGGTATGCAAAAATCGAACCAAAATCGAAACGTGGAAGCAAAGAATCGAGAATCGAACTGAATGGTCATAATCGCGATTAATCGAGAATTCGATTAATCGTTATACCACTATGCAATTACAACTCCAATTGCAAAGTATGTGACTTTTGTTTTATTTTCAGATCCTTTGGGTCCACTGTGGCCTGTTATTGGCATCCTGATTGAAGCCATTGTCCTTTTCCTGATCATCTTCATTGCAGAGAAAAGAAAGAAGAGCAAAGAAAATGGTATGGAAAAAAAAGATCACTTGTACTGGTATTATATCAATGTACATGTAATCTTTTGTTACCTATAATGTCAGTCACCTTCTAGTTTCTGTTAGAGCAGTTTTCAATTAAGTGTCGAAAGTAATTACACAATTAGTTTGGTTTTGCATTGCTATGCTTTGTTATTGGCTAAAAAATCTCGCGCCACTTTCTCGACCAATCAGAAGTAAAACCAAAACCAATCGTGACTTGCTCGCACGCGTTTTCCCGCGCTTGGCGCCGCCGACATGTAATTGTTTCGAGCTCTGATTAGTTCATTGGATTGTTTACGACTGCTGTGATTGGTCAGAGTAATTACTTTGGTTTTGATTTTACGACAATCAATTGAAAACTCATCATCATCATCATCATCATCATCATAGCTTTATTTAAAAACACGGTATCCCATCATTAATTACAAAATGCTTTTCCAGAGAGCCGTGTATACTAAATATATTCTATAAATACCTAAACATGTTAAAAATTTCTAATTAAAATTACAATACTAATGAATTTTTCTATGTTTACCTATAAGATTGAAACTACTATAAGGCGGCTTTAAAGGATGCGATAGATGGCTCAGTTTTGATTTTATTTGATAGGCCATTCCAAAGAACAGTGCCCCCGATAGTTAAAGCTACACTTTCCCGCTTCCTTTCGGGATCTATGAACAAACAAATTGTTCAAGTTGTTTCTCAATTTATTGTGATAATGTCCTTTGTCCTGTACAATGTCGTCGGTCAGCAAGAAATTAAAATAACACAATGCGCAGATGATACCACGGTTTTGATGCGCGATCTTGACTCAGTCACAATTACTAAAGCTTTTTGACAAATTCAAACATATCAGTGGCCTTTAAATTAACACAAACAAAACCGAAGCATTGTGGTTAGGATGTTGGAGGTCGCTCAAAGACAAACTGTTTGGCTTTAAATGGCCCCAAGAACCAGTCCATGCCCTTGGTATACATTTTTCCTACCACTTACATGCAGAACAAGCCAATATCCTTAACTTGAAGAATACTGTAGGTGCGTTCTTTAGAAAAAACACTCAACAGTTGGAAGAAAAAAAAGAAGTTAACTTTAATTGGCAAAATAAATATTGTCAAGACACTAAAAAAAAATTAAGTCTGTAGGAATGCACCAGCTAATTTGCAGTTATGCCACGAAATAAAGCTGAAAAAGAAAGATGATAATAAGAGAACTATAGATTACTAAAAACAAATTGAGTAAATGGAAAAAAATGTACATATGAATGTACTTTGGTTAGTTACATGTGCATTGGCAAATTTATAAAATTGTTAAAATGAGTTCATAGGTGGCAGGTTGGAGATTTTTAAGGTCATGTCAACTGTTGATTGCCATTTTGAATATTGAGAAGAAACTCTGGATGGTGGCAGCTGGTTACAACACGATTTGCTTTTGAAACAAATATTTATGTCACATTAAAAACAACACTTGGGAGCTTCCTTTTGATCTCCAGGCAGAGTTGGTATTTTATTAGTATACAATAATTATAAACATACCGGTACTTTATGAGAATTTAAGTTCTCATCATCCAACTTTGCTTTTCTTTCATGTTATTTTTCCTGATTGTTGCTGCCATGGCTTTACAGCTGATAAGTAAGTACCTTTCTGTTTCAGTATTTTACTTTGTCGTTATTAGAAATTTCCCCCATTTTATCCGCCTTATCTCGCCAAAAATTACAGCCGAAAGGCCGTATTATCTTTTCAGTCTCAACGTTTACATTCTGCCCCGTCCCCCCCCCCCCCGCTCCCCCTTTCCTCTCCCCCCCTTTCCTCTTCCCCCCCCCCCCCCCCTCTCCTCCCCTGATAGTGAGATCCCCGGTCACACAAGCAAAATGCCTGGGACTGCCTTGATCCACCACTGAAATTTACAGTAGCATAGAAAGCTCATGAACTAGCTACATGTAACATCACTTGCTCATCTTGTTTCGTTTCCTCAGGCAAGACGGACGTGTCGAGTTTAGCTTCAGTTCCACAGACGATGGCGACAGGGGTCAAGTGCGCCTGCGCAAAGTTGGTGAAACCGCTGTTGATGCCTAGGATCGATTGCTCATATCACGTGTACAGCTTGTGCAAAATCACCTGATATCTACCCTGCACCCATATTATGTAACACTTAAAGATTTATAATTGCTGTATGATTTGTTTTAAGTAACAAGTACATCTGTAGAGGAATCGTGTAGACCTAAGGCCTTGTAATCCGTTTAGATCATTTCATCAAGGCAACCTACATCGATATTTCTCGGTATAAACACGAGAACTTGAACGAGAAGATGGCATCATCTTATCTCTTCACGGATTATACTGAAAAATAAAATTCCCCTCCAACACGTCCCCTCCCACCCTCCCCTCTCTCCATAAAAACAAAATGTGAAGAAAGGTTTGTTTACTTGACAGCAGCCAGATGTTAGGTCAGTTTATTTGAGAGCATAATCGGGAATACTGAACTTAGTTCGTTTGCTTGTTTGTTTTCTTTCCTTCTGTCTGTCTTTTCTTTCCCCAGGATGGGAATGGACTGCAACTTTCAAGTTTATCTCATTGTGACTTCGAAAACTTGATGAAACTCTCACTGATTATGGTAACGTTCATTCTCTCCTCGAAAATAGACCTCGTTCGGGTTGCGCCTAAATCATACCGTCCAGAAGGACGTCGGACACCTTATTAAGACTTATATAACGTAATGTCGACACTTACAATTTTATTTTCAATAATTTTTTAAGTGTAAAAATGAAAATCTAAAATCCCCACTCAGGATTGAACCGGTGAGCTAGGCTTAGGCTTAGATAGCCTGCCGTACCACTGTACCACCTAGCTTCTCGGGTTGCTTAACTATATAAACTGCTACCCCTAACCTCAACTGAAAGCTAACCAGTTACTCCGTTATATAAGTCTCAACAAGGTGTTCGACGTCCTTCTGGACGGTATGATTTGGGCTTGACCCCTCTTTAGCTTGTATGTTTTGTTTGCCCAGTAGGTCACATGATGTTCTCAAGGGAATTTGTACTTTGTCTTTTGAAAAATTATGCATACATATGCACTTGAAGAAAACAAAATTTAAAAGAAACAGTTCTGTATGGTAACATCACATAATCTACATTGGGAAACAAAAAGTACGAACTAAAGAGGTCTATTCACTTGATATCTTCCTCTTGGTGTTCTGTAAACATTTCGTGTTTGACAAAGGTACTTAGTTTTAACATTTTGGCAGTTTTGACCCCAAAACATCGAAATCCTCTTTACATAACTCCTTTAAAACAAAAGAACTTCTGTTCATGAGGGTTTATGGTTTAGTGATCATCTCCTGAAGGGAGATGCCTGCATAATTTACCTGGGTTGTCTAGAGACCTAGAAGGATCTGTGAACTTTCGTTGCTTAGTTGCATTTTTATTGTTACATATTATTTACAAAGAAATAAATTACATAGAAACTGTTTAGCCTGCGCACAGACGAATCGATTTCCTATTTCCTTTTCTTCACGCGGAAAAACAACGTCTGCGTAACGTCTTTTCGCGTTCGAAGAACGCAATCCTAATTTCGTGTTGGTTCCCCTGTGCCTTGCATGCAGTAAAATTTCAGATTTTTTGGTGTCCGGTCTTCCAAATGGCCGCCCCTATTGCTTTTTTCAGGGGCTCATTTCCGCCGGAAATTCCTTCGAACGCGTCTCCATAATCTTGGAATAGGAAACGTGTGCGCGCAGGCTAAAACTGTTAAGCGCGCAGAGTTTATGATCCACCTAGAACGATGGGAAAAGTGAACAAGTTTTAGAGTAAGAATAGGCTATCTGCACGTTTTAAAGTGGCAAGAACGGAGAAGCGATTACATTAGTCACACAAGCCTTTCCAGGAAACACTCAAGCCCACGACTGTCGTGTCTTGGTTAAATAAACATTTCCCGAGTTACGAGGGTGTTGTCGGAGGGTTATCGCTCTCTTTTCTGATTTCACTAGAAAGAATCGGAAAGTCGTAGGAACATGTTGATGTTCGAGAATTGGAAATTGTGTTTGTTCCGTTGGCTATTTCAATTCCATTTTTTTCTTCAAACATCAAGAAAATAATATTTGATAAACGAAAGACATTGTTAACCCTTTGGTCAAGATTCTGTAAATGTGAATCTTGCCAATTTTGTACTACAATAGGATGCTGATTGTATATTTTCATTTACCTTTCGTTTTGTATTAGTTATGCAATGTTTAGTTGTTAATACTGTGAAATATTGCAAAGGAAACTTTTGCTTTCTATTTTATCCCACGCTCGAGTGAACTAAACGAGCGAGTTCTTTCACATGCAACTTTAAACATATCTCTCAGTCTGGGATACAAATATTTTGCTAGTTTAATACTTAGCATTGTTGCGGTCGGCTAATATTTCGAGAAACGAAAGAAGTTATTTAAATACTGTTGTCACGATTTATCTGTTTGTTCTTCAAGGGGCTATGTCATCATTTTTGGTGTCACTTTAAAAGGCCAAAAGTCATGTCAGTGAAAACGCAAAAATAAGAGTCCAGTTTTGTTTAAAATTATTCTACTAGTGCTCTAAGAGTAAAAATAAGTGTCTTGGGCTGCAGATGGCCAGGATGGAAATGGATTGCCAATCCTCGGTAGGAAAAAAAATTGCGACTGGTACATTTACCCATAATTCTTAGCGCACAAAAACCTTAACAACGTTCATAAAAATGTAAAGAAAAGTTATAAAATCTTCAAACCTGGTCTACACATTGTTCGTAGTGCTGGAACAAATATTGTAAAAATTTGGCTTTCTCTGTGCCTTATGTGCTGTGTTAGGTCCGCAAGGTATTGTGGTAAAATGAACAGCCGCCATGTTTTTTGCTACGGTGGATTGTTTCAAGTTTATCGCTTCTGCCTTGGAAAACTCGCGAAAACTCTGATTATGGTTTATTTTCTCTTATAAATTTCACCTGATATCTTCTTCTTAGTGTTCTGTTAGCATTTCGATTACGACAAAGATATTAAGTGTTAATCACGATGACATAGCCCCTTTAACACAGTTATGTCTGCCTCGTCCCCGCACGGGGTGTCATGGAAGGATGCTTCAGTTTATCAGTCCCACAAATCCACGCGCACCGCGCTAGAAAAAGGAGTGGCACCTGGTAATGATACATTAAATATGTAGTTATGCATAGCAGTACATAGAGTAAAAAGCTTATAGAATAAACAACAAGTTGGACTACTGTGAAATTCTGAGTTCTTGCCTGTTCAAACGTCCGAAAAAATGGCCAGGCGCGCGGGTGCAAAGAAAATCAGTTTTCCAGCTGTCCCTTTAGGCAAACTGCAACCAGAACGTAGTAGCCCGAATACCTTTTTTTTTATTTTTTAATTCAAATTTTACTTACTTTATTTTATCACAAACTAAACTGCCCCCCATAAGCTTCACTTGCCAATCGGGCAAGCGAAGCATAGATTTCACGAGCCCAGCAGGATAATCCGCTAGCCCCGCCCTATCGTACGTGAGTTTTTTTTGCACGCTGCGTGATACATGTGCGTTTACACTGGTTCATTGTGTCTACAAGCAAACAATTTAAACGGTTGGAAATGCTATTTCAGATTTGTTCCGTTGACATTATAGTTTAGGAAAACCTCCGTTTAGGAATGTTCAAGCGTGGACGGAAGGCCAAGGCGCATGGTCTGCTCATTGCATGCTCAAGCTGTGAATCTTGTATCTATTTTTTTTTTTTTTTTTGCGCTTCTTGGTGGTCGATTCAGCGATTTCGTCGCTTGGAGAAACCCTGGTCAATCTTTCACAGTGGTTGAACGAGATACGCATGCGGTGTTCTCGTCCAAAAAGTTTGCAAACAAAATACAAATCAATGTTGAAAATTTGGTTTGTCACGAGTGTTTCTTCTAATGTTTTCTTACCAACTTAAAGTCCAATTCCGTTGCTAACTATTCTCTATATTTTCGAGTTCGCAGCTCTTACAAGATCTTCGCTTATTGGCTGAGAAAACAATAGAACAAACATCACAACAATGGACCCTAGCCCTGAAAACAATAGAGCTGCCCGGGACCCAGGCCCAACGAAATTAGAGGTTGTTAAGAGCTGCGTGGTATCTGCTATTTTCTTTGCGAAGTTTTGGCGGGAACTACTCGAATCGCGCTTTTTACACGTCATTCTTATCTACCGGTAGTAGGTGGCCAGGTAAGGAAGATAGGGGAAGAAGGGAGACTCTGGGAACGAGGTTGCAAAACGCTGATGTTTCGAGCGCGAGCACTTCGTCAGGAGCGAAAGGCTAGCGCCATAAACGACAGCTTTTTTTAATCTTTTAACGATGGTCAATTTTCACGTTACGTCACGGCGGCCATGTTGGTGCACGCCTACAAAAGAATTTAAATGAGCTTCTTTTGTTATGTGCACCAACATGACCGCCATGACCTTTGTCATTTGAGTCCCACAGGACTGAAGGCCACGTGGGTGAAAACGATCTGTTGAGTGACGAAAGTAATTTCGTGATTTTCAAAAATAATACGACTTTTTTAATCATTTTCACAAACATGTTTCGACGGTACATCCGTCATCGTCAGTGTGACGGTTATGAAAGTCTACAGTGATTTAAAACGTGCCTGTTGCAAATCATACGTTGAATTGCGTTTGAAAACAATACGCTTCTCGGACAATACGCTAGATAAATTTCGAAGTTAACGGAATTAAAAGAATGCGTGATTGCTTTGATTTTGGATTGCTACGCTTTGTGATTGGTTAAAACGATCTCGCGCCAACGG
>JAJGOT010000267.1:892500-970000 GCA_022457155.1 Cladopsammia gracilis | reverse complement strand
CTCCATGCAGACTTTTAGCGTTTACATATCGTTTTAGCGTTTACGTGTGGACAGGTGAAAACGAATCGTAAACGATGGCTGGTTTCGTGTGGACGGGAGCGTTTTAGATTAAAAAATATGCGTTTACGAACGTAAACGTATAAGTGTGGACGGGGCCTATGACGTAAGGAGAAAAACGTGCGCGCGCACTTTGCTGGACGAGTCTATGACGTATTTCCGTATTCGGTTTTTGATCCAACCACAAAATCGAGTTTCTCTCCGCTAAATGTTCGTGCCCAGGCCTCTCGTAGGTTGAGTTTAGGTTGCGTTCTCCCAACGTCGAACGCAATTATCAACCAATCAGAAGTAACACCAAAACCAATCGCGAGTTGCCAGCACGCGTTTTCCCGCGCTTAGCGGCGGCTACATGTATTTGCTTCAAGTTCTAATTGGTTGATTGGATTGTCTGCCTCTGCTATGATTGGGGCCAGAGTGATCTTTGGTTTTGATTTTAAGATCGACACTCAATTGAAAATTGCTCTTTTAATTTAGTTGATAAAAACAAATGTTCATGTTTCAATTTCCCCACCGACGCAGCACCACAGTTTTTATAGAAACTAACCCCTTTATTATTTTTTTTTTCTTGTTCCCTCGTTATCGTCCCCAGAACTCCACAGTTTTTAAACCACAAAAAACGAGGGCTCTGGGGACGAGAATAATGCTCGACTGACTGGATACTAGTTTGTTGCAACATGATCTCCTCTCTAAATTTACTATTATCGTTAATAGGCCATTTGCACGATGACGTCATTTGACTACTACTACCAGAATTCATTTCGTTTTTCCTTTCTTATTTAAATTTTGTATCCCAGTGCGGTTTAAATAACAATAGGCTTAATTTGCATTACAAAACAAAAAACTGAAGGATTCTGGTAGTAGTAGTAGTCAAATGACGTCATCGTGCAAATGGCCTATTCTTTATTTGCTCTGAATTCACCATTATAGTTAATTTAGAACACTGTTTCCCAGGACATTTCAGAAAAGAAGAAATAAAAAAGCCATGTTATTTGGACTGCATTCGAACCCGGAACTACCACTACTAGGAACGTCTTCTTACCACTAGACCACCGAACGAACAACAAGGCGATGGAAAATTATAGAGCGTATGCACTCACGTGGCAAGCAGCTATGCAAATTTATTGGAACAAAAGAAAGTGTTAACATAAGAAAAGCGTTCAAATCCCACAGGATTGTTTTGGTACACCAACATGGCCGCCGTTCTATTGTTTTGGTACACCAATATGGCCGCCGTGACGTCATGTGCATACGCTCTATATCTGCAAGATATTTATTTGAGTCTTGCATAGAATATCATTGATCTACAGTGATTAGGCCTAAGCGCTGATTTCAAATGGTTAGCTTTTTGTTGAGGTTTGGTGATCAAGCTTTTCCATTTACTTTCTAAAATTATTTTCAAGCGAGTGATTTTATAGGCTTACTACAGAGTGTAGAATAAGCGCATGAATTTTATTATGTTAAAAAATCGAGGTTTGCTCAACCAGCAGCGTGGTGGTCTAGTGGTTAGAAGAGAGGATAAGTCAGCGAAGGGTCGTAGGTTCGAGTCCTGTCCGAACACTAAGGATTGTTCTTTTTCAACAAAAATGCTGACTTCCCAGAATTCCTTTCAGACTGTCAGTGTTCTAAATTAACGATAATCGTAAATTTAGAGCAATTTGAGAATTAACGATAATGGTAAATACAGAGAGGAGAACGGGTTGTTTATTTCCAATTTTCCAATTTCTGGCGTTGTGCATTCTCGTCCCCAGATCCGCTAGGCCCTCTTAACCGTCGGAGCCTGAGTACGAGGACCGAGTGCTCAGGCTCCGGCGGTTAAGAGGGCCAAGCGGCTCTGGGGACGAGAATGGGCGTTGTGTTGTTGTTGTTTTTATTTTCAAAATAGCATTAGACACCCGCCTTGAAAATAAAAGAATAAAAGCCGGTTAATGAAAAAACAATCAACAATCATGGAAATTTAAACCAGATTAGAGTCGCAATTCGAATTTCTCTAGAAGCCTTGTTTAGTTGTTTTAAACATTTGTTTGCACTTTAATACATCACACTCATTTACCACCGTAGACAAGCGAGTGTGTATGTCGAAGAAGAAATGATAATATTCGTAATATCTTACCGCAGTTATATATTTTATACACCCATGCAGATTGTCTCGCTAAAAACAACTTATAACTTTAGTTTTTATTAAAAGAAATGGGTTAATTTAAAATGAATTTACTAGAATACATTTGAAGATGAATGCGCGCAAAACAAATAGTTTTGAGTGAATTATTCGTTTCTTTTGATAAAGAGATGTACAATTTATGCAATTTTAAAAAAAGCAAATGAGTCTATTTCCTCAACTAAAAGTAAATTAAATTTTCCTTGTTTTGTTGTCGAAGTGACTTCAATTCGTTGCCATCAATCGTCTTGTTTTTACGTAAGGCAAAATAACCATAATCGAGGGAAAGATGCCCAAGTATGAGCCATTTTAATATCCTTTTATACATGTGAATTCAAAATGTTTCGAAAGCATTTTAATAAAAATATCAGCTTATTGATAAGAAATTCATCTTGCAGGATTTTCACGGCTCTAGTCGGCTTTGACGCCTTGGCAAATTATCGTTTTCCCTAAAGGGGAATAACTTATTAGAATTTCCGTCCTGGAATCATTTAGCATTGTACATGAAGATGTTGAAAGGTTTATCGTTTGGAAAGAAAATGTCAACATCTAGATCTTATGCATCAGAAAAAAACAAAAGTTGTTGAAAGGTAAATTTAGCGAAACCAGACACAATGAATGAAAGATCTAAAATTGACCAGTGCGATGCGCAGGGTTTTGAGATGCAAATCATTTTTTGAAGTTTAATTTGCAGTTCATTGAGCCTAAGTTCGAGGATATCGAATAAGAGATTTCATTGGCAGTTTATCCTTTTGATTGATCTTGACATAACAATGTCTGATTTCAGCGCAGCGGCTTTTAAAGATTACTTCCGCACATCTGAAAAAGGAAAGAAAACACGGCAACTAAAATAAAGAAACATGGACTTCATAGAATTCTCGCCTATCGCTCAGTGAAGGACTGCAAACCATGGAAAAAAACCTCCTCGTTTTGAAAGTAACAGTTTTAAAAGCGACGCCGCGTTGAGACCAGACGATAAGCACACGATCGCTGTTTCAAAAGCCAAAAGCTCGCCAGTATCTTTCGTGGTATTTTTTCGTTGTTAAGTTACTTTGCGATACACAGCGGGGTAGCCGATAATAGAAGAGAATCATCCTTCTTTAATGTGCGGTCGATACTTTTCGATTTCCTCGATAGCTGATTGACTGGATCAAAAGCGCGATATTAAATTTGCCCATTAGAACACAACTCTATCGCAGTCTTCGTTCGCGCTCATGATGTCACAATTGTCATTCGCACGTCATGCAAAATTCAGAAGGCGAAAGTGTTCAGATTGTGTATTAAGCGGGCATCAAGGCATAAAATGAGATGATCAGGAAATGAGGATGTTGAAAAAACATTACGAATCATTTCAAAACATGATTTTTTTTATGTTCATGTCCAACGCACTGACAGAATATCACGGATCTTCGCCTTACTGCGTTTACAAAACGTCAAGAAATGAGTGATGATCGCAGGATACCACCAGATTCTGAGCAGCAAGATGAATCTTGTGATGCGATCGACGAATTTCAACCCGATCGCACTTGTGACGAGATTGTAGTGGCGATAAGGGAGAAGAAAGAAGACGGACAATTTTCTGAACCGGAAAATGAATCCAAAGACATTTCCGCGGATGAAAATAGAAACAGTCAATGTTCGTATGGTACGGAAAATTCGATTTTGTCCTCGCATTTAAGTCTGCAAGCAATTCAGGCGCTGAACGATGCTGGGACGCAAAACAACCCTCACATTCTCGGCAATCCTGAGGAAATATGCCTTTGCGAGCAAGGACCGTTAAATAAAACTGCTATTGCAAGAAACGACGATGTGTTTCGTGAATTTGACGTAAGTTGCAACAGTCCACTTCTAAATGGGCATACAGTGGATAATGATGCAAATATCACAACAGAAAAACCACAGGAAACTAATTCAGAAAGAAGATTGAAAAAAGACAAGAAGGTGCTGTCGTTTTTTAACAGGAAACCTCGAGCTCAAACATCGCCGGCAGCTTTTAACGCATCCAATGGCGATGTCGTCATAACAATTGAGGACCCAGAAGACTTAACCGTGTTGGAGCCACAGACGGCAAAACGTGCGGCGTCTTTTAACGTTGTTTTGAAAGGATGGCTTAAACCCATGGACAACAAAATGAACATGAAGGTCTTTGGAAGTCGGAAAGCGATGGATGAGGAACTTTTACGCTACGACAAAGCAGGATGGATAATACATCCGACAAGCGCTTTCAGGTTTGAGATTACGACAGTGGTTTTACTCAAAAGAAAAAAAATGATATGTTGTTTTCGGTGTAATTTATTTATCTGTTTTTATTCGACACTCTGCGTTTTCTTGGTTTGTTCTTAAATTTTCTTAAAGATTTCAGTTGTTTTTAAAATTGAATTATACACAAGCCTCAATTCACTAAAATACGCACGTTTTTATTTGGTTAAATAGTGTTAGTCATAATTCAAAATAGAACAAAATATTTTTCTACCCTGGCCACAAAAATCCTCATTAAATATACAAGGCAAGTTAAACTTCGCTAAGGCAAATTTAGTTGTCTGTGATTCGTTATGGCTTTGATTTATTCATTTGGGTGATTTCTGCACTTTAAGTTTAAATTTTAATGAACTCTTTCGACGCTCTGATATCGTTATTAAATGTATGCAAATAGCCACTAATAACTAACAAAGCGCACGAGAAAACACTATTCGGTCTGTTCTTGTTATTTTTTTATAACCGGGAAACCACCAGCAGACATATCTCTTTTTCTTTCAGCTTTTACTGATTAATCGTTAATTCATGGAAGGTGCAGCGAATTTCTGCGAGACACTGAACTATACCTTCTGACCAGGAAGATGATTTTGATTTAGTGATTTCAGTTTTGACATTCCATGCACTTAAGCGATTTTTTGGCGCTGTTCTACGTCGCTATTTTAACGTATGCAAATTTACAATAATCACTGAAAATCCAGTGAAAACAATTCTGTGCTGATGTTACTTGTTTTCGCTTACTTACGCCTCAATCGTCTGCATATACTTTTTGTTTTGTTTTATTTTTAATGATTTATTATTTAATAGTAGTGAAAAGTCATCTCAGAGATAGAGTTTTAGGGGAAAAAAAATAGTACACGATTCACATGTTTTATCAGGAAGCTATAATGATTTCAATGTTTGGACTTCGCTTAAATACTGAAAGGAAGGGTTTGGTTTGTTTAACGAATAATTGGTTTGGTTTACTGATCTTGTTCTTAAGTGCCTAGAACATATGCAAATTGCCAATCATCGCTGACAAAACCTAGGCCCGTGAAAACAAATCCGTTCGAGTTTTTGTTATTTTCTTTCGGCGTACGTAGCGACTCCATCTTTAGATGACATTCTTAACAGATATCAATTAAAGAAATAGACGGCTTAATTTGTTTAATCAATTATTTCTTTGGCGTATAAATGATGCAAGTTGACACTAATCACTAATAAAACCTGCAAAGACAAATTCGTTGCAGTTTTTATTATATATATTTCAGTTTCCCGCTTGCCAAGCAACTTCATCTGTACGGTCCTGTTTTGCTTGTATTTCAGTCCTTTTGTTTTGAAATTTATTTAGTCAGAAGGTTAATTGGAGAAAACGTCGATCGATGGCCATAGTTAGGCAGTTCACACTTTTGTCTACACAAATGGTTATCAGTTAATTTCCCGTAATTTTATCGTATAAGCCCCTAGAAAATTAATCGGAAGAGTTTAGGGTTATTCATCGAAAAGTTGAACAAGGCTGCGTGTTTTTACAAGCGAGTTTAAATTTATGCGAGCCCTAAAAATGCCGAGCCGTATGACACAACTTTATTTCACTGAATAAATTGTTTATTATTATATTAAAGACAGCCATCTTCTCCAAATTAAATATAAGTTTTTCAAAGTGTTTTTTCTAGCCCGCGGTCAGAAGATAAATCACTATCCAGTGGATAACACAATGGATTTTGTTAATACTTATCCACTGGATAGTAATTTATCCGGTGAATAGCGCTATCCACCTTTTGAACAACTCGGACCTGGCCCCGGTTGTTCAAATGGTGTATAGCGCTATCCACCGGATAAATCACTATCCAGCGGATAACACAATGGATTTTGTTAATGTTTATCCACTGGTCAGTGATTTATCCGGTGGATAGCGCTATCCACCTTTTGAACAACCGGGGCCTGGTGGATAGCGCTAACTTTATCCAGTCCTTGAGGCTTCTAAGTAAACATGGATAATTTTACTCCTTTTAAAGCTAATAACTTTTAATTAAAGTTGAAATAAAAAAAATCAGCTTCAGATATGACACAACAGAGGTTCTGACGGATTAGTGAGTGGTGAAATCAACTTGCTTTGTGTTCCTCTCGAGGAGCAAACTTGGACGAAAAATCACGTTTTACAAATTGTGACTTACGTACAGTAACAGCATTACCGTTGAGCGCGATTTATTGAATACAATATAGTACTGGTGAACTCCCATTATTTCCCAATATATCTGTGAAGTTTTAGCAAAATCGGCTTCTAAAGGTCCAAAATATATAGCTTTTAAAAGTGACATCCCTGCCAAAATTTTGTCTTATGAATTTATTCATGGCCAGGTATCCTCCGCGACCGTTATTAACACTCATGTGAATTGACAAACCTGAGGCCCTCGAATTCCAGGGCGAGTCGAATAAGAATTTTGGAATGTTAGTTTTTGAGGAGGGGAAAAAACTGGAGGAATCGAACCCAGGCCACATTGGCGAGAGGCGAGCGCTCTCACCGCTGCGCCGTCCCTGCTCCCAAAACGTGAACGAAAACATTTCATTGCCTATTAAGTAATGCTCCGCATAAGAACTACTGTAAACTTCGTTGTGCTGTGGCATTGGCTCTTTCCCACATATAATATCTTTGATTTCAAGGATAGAGGACTGAGGGGTTGATGGTTCATAATTATACTTCAGTATAAAAATAAAGAAAATCCATTTGCGTCAAATAAATTTTAGGAAATGTTTGTGCTTAATCAATCAGAATAGCAGAAGACAATAGCTAATAATCTTGCTTATTTGATTAATAATAATAATCATCTTTATTGAGGAAACTTTTTCATAAAAGATATGGTTTTCAAAAAGGACCTCAAAACTAGATATATATTGTAAAAACAAAAACTATAAAATTGGAAAGGGATTAAGAAGATACAAAAAATGCATGCAAAAAAAATGCAAAGTTCCACAAATGCAATATCTTTTAAAAATTGCATGTTGTGCGATTGGGTCTCAAATTACTTGAAACCTTAAAAAACATTAGACAAAATGCACCTTGAACCTTAATTTTTTAGCAGTTTTTGAGTCTAAGCCAATGAGATCACTGGTTGTAACAATGAAAAAAGTTGACGTTCCATCGTCATTGCCGTTCATCACTTTCCTTCTTATGCGGATCATTACTTAAATTCCATTCTAACACTTTTTTTTGTTGTTTGCTTTATTTTCTAGGCTCTACTGGGATCTAATGATTCTAAGCTTGTTGATCGTTAACATGTTTGTCCTGCCATTAGCCATTGCCTTCTTTAATGACGACATAAGTCCCTCGTGGATCGCCTTTAACAGTATTTCTGATGGAGTGTTCCTCTTGGATATTGTTCTGAACTTTAGAACGGGAGTGATTATTCATGACACTCCGAACAGATTTATCCTAAATTCCAAGCAAATCGCTATACGGTAGGTGGAAATCTTTTTTTTATTTCATTTGATTTCAATGGCGGAATCCGGTAAATGAAATACTTGAAAACTCGTTGGAATCCTGCAAGATTCAAGTCTCGTATATTGCATATTAGAAAGGCCCTATCACTCAATCAATCAATCAATCAATCAATCAATCAATCAATCAATCAATCAATCAATCAATCAATTAACTTTATATATTTAACTGTATATATTTAATATATAAGTGGCGTAAGATGATACAAGACTGAATCGGAGTATTGGGAGTCAATGATAATCATCGAGATGGTGATGCTAAAAGAAGAAAATAGTCGAATCGATAAACAGATCAAAAAGAATCCTACAACTGGAATCTTTCAAAACGTATAATTTTGTTAGTTGTTTTGTCTGAAGTTGGTTATAGAGTTTGCCCTTAAACAGGTTGTTATTTTTTCAAGAGAATTCTGAAAGACGGTACATAAAAAATGAACGTCTTAACTTTCTTGATGAAACGAAAACCAAAAAAAAAAAAAAAAAAGATTAAGCGAACAAGAAAATTGTGACCCATCAATATACATGTAATCAGTTTAAGTAATGATCCGCATAAGAAGGATAGTGCTGAACGGCAATGCAAGATGGAATGTCAAGTTTTTTCATTGTTACAACTAGTGATCTTATTGGCCTAGACTCAAAAACCGCTAAAACGTTAAGGTTCAAGGTGCATTAAGTCTAATATTTTTAAGGTTTCAAGTATTTTGAGAGCCAATCACACAACATGCAATTTTTCAAAGAAATTGTATTTGGGGAACTTCATCAAAGAATCAAAATTAGTAGCTATTGTCTTCTGCTATTCTGATTGATAGCACGAACATTTCCTAAAGTATATGTGACGCAAATGGATTTTCTGTATTTTTATAATGAAATATAATTATAAATCATCAGCCCCTCCTCTATTCTTGAAATCAAAGATATTCTATGTGGGAAAGAGCCGATGCCGCAGAACAATGACGTTTACTATAGTTCTTATGTGAAGCATTACTTAAATATCCTTATATGACAACTTTTTACTCTGCTCTGGAGATCGATATCTGAATTGTCCATTTAATGGGTTAAAAATATAACCAAACACCGAGAAACGTGCTCTTTCACGCCTTCATTAAATAATTTCTTTTTACTGATTAAAAAGAGGAAACCACATTATAGACTTGAGGGAACTTTGTGGTCTCTTGGAATGAAATTGGGCACTTCTTTCAATTTTTGATGGTCTCGGCTTTCCTCAAAATATTTGATTCTTAAAGAGGTTTTAATCATGGCTCAAACTAGTACTATGCTAGAATTTACCGTGCGTGGGCATGTTGTTTCAAACACGAAATGCTCTCAGAACACCAAGAAGAAGATATCAAGTGAATTCTTCAAGGAAGAACAAACCATAATCTGTTTTAAGTAATTTTCAAAACATCCATTTCCATCCTGGCCATCTGTAGTCGGAGACACTTGTTCACAATTTCAGTGCTCTCCGGTAGAGCCATTTTAAACAAATCTGAGCCATTGTGTCTGAGATTCAGTTTATGCAAATACGCCTTTCGGCTTTTCACAGTGACACTACAAATTGGTGAATAGCCCCTTTAAGTTTCTGCAAGTTTGCGTAATACATATAAAAATAATTTAGACTGTCTTTTTAGCGTAAAGTGTACCGACATGATGTTGCTGTCACTTGCCAAAGCTTTGAATTAAACTTTGACATGGATAAACCAAAACAATAATTCAAAGAGGAAATTAAAAAATAATCAGGTATATCGAGAAGGTCATGTAGGCACGTTTCACTACGATAAAAAAAATAGTTATGCAAACAATTGAAAAATCCTGTATGAGATAATACTTTCTCAGAGTCACTGTCAAGGATATTGAAAACGTCATGTTTTTTCCTCACTTTTTCCATGCCGTTCACGAATAAGGACTAACGTTTTCATCAAAATTGAAATACAATGTATTTTTGTCATACAGAATGATTGAAAGCCTCAGCTTGGAGCTGCAAGAATGCGGAAACGCTGTATTTATTTTCGTGCTGTTTTCCCAGCAATTGATAATTTTGCCTTTTTAGGTTCGATTGTTTTCTGATAGCTTGACTGCGAACTGACTCAGTGTCGCCTTTGCTCCCAAAATTTTCGTATATTTCAACCACCTTGCCTTCAACCACTTTCTTATCTGATGTCTCAATCGCCGCGTTTTCCGTATTTTTTCGCGCACACGTTTTTTAAACGTGTTTAAACACCATAAATTCATTAATAATAAATTTATTTTATTATATTTCACACAGATACGCAAGGACGTGGTTTTTGCTCGATCTCATATCATCGTTTCCGTTTGATTACGTCGTGTCTTCGGCTACTTCGGGATCCGGGCGATTGCTTGGCGCTTCGCGAGCGCTGCGTATTCTGCGCATGGCTAAACTTCTCAGTCTGCTGCGCCTGTTGAGAATCTCGCGTCTGGTGCGTTATGTACATCAGTATGAAGAGGTACGTAAAATTTTCCGTGCTTTGTGCGTTACGTGTTATCACATAGTCACGTGTTGCTGTGCACCGCTTTCTCGTGTAGGTGTGCGTGAGTTGGGGTCAGTTATAACAACGTCAACTTAGCTGCGTACAACTGCATAGCTGTTGGCTGTTTGAAATGGGCAGCTCAGTTTAGTGTGCGTGTGTTGAGCTTAGGTGATACAACGTGAACGTGTTGCATGCTGTGCGTGTTTTAATATTAAGCGCTAAGATTTATGAAAGCAGGGTCAATTAATGCACAAAAATTTAAAGAGAACAATGCTTTATTAACTGATTATTCCGTGCTTCGACATGATGCAATAGTTGAATACGTACAACAGTCGATAAGTTTCTTGATTTCTTTTTTTATATATTTCACTTCGGGGTGATTGAAGACAAAGTAAAAAAAACCAGTAGAACGACATTGTACAAAAAAAGATGAATCATGAGTTAAGCCCATTTTAAATGTCAACTTTAGTTTTTAAGTCAATCACACCAGTAGACTTTCTCAAAGTCCTTCGCTTCTCATTTCCAGTCCGGTAGTCGGGCACGAAAGACGAACCTCCTCCATCTCTTCCCTGAGGCTGGCTACCGGTTTGCACGTCTCCCCCCCCCCCCCCCCTAAAAAATATATATATATATATATATTCTTCAGCTCGACTTGCGAGTTAGTCTATCTAACACCCACCTTACATTTAGTCCGTTACACAGCCGTTATTCGAGTCGTCAGACAACGCTCCTTCTACACAGCCATTAGTTGTCACGCAACTATTCTCCCCAAATAACCACTGCGTTGAAGACTACATACCATTTCGCCCGGCAATTGTTACAATGGATAGAATCACTTTTCTTTCAATGATATGAAGGCCAAATAATCAGGTGGCCCAGGTGCTTAATATTTTTTTATGTTCGTATTTCATTACGCGCATGCGTATTGCAAAGCTAGCGTACTTAATCTTTTCAACAGAGACTGATGGGGAACTGGAAGGATCCTGCCTCTTTCTTATTTCTTTTTTGTGGCTTAACTTGCACAGGTTCTGAATGTGACTCGCTCGGTAATCCGGTTTGTAAACCTGATTAGCTTGATGATGCTGGTCGCGCATTGGAATGGCTGCATGCAATATCTCGTCCCAGTTCTCGACGACTTTCCAGATGACTCATGGGTAACAATCCACAACTTACGGGTAAGTCTAACAAACACTATATGATAATAGGGCGTCTGGGTGGGGTTCAGCTGATAGCTGAAATTTGACCATTCCTTAACCATATTCTTCTTTAATATGTATTCAAACACCATCAAACTTTGTGACTTTTCCTAAAATTTATCTGACAACAATTTGATATGACAATTTTTCGATCACGTGACTTGATGTTTCCATGGCAACAAGATTTTGACAGCCATGTTTTTAGAAATTTGCATATTTATACCTTTGAATGAAGAAAAACAATGTTTATTGGTATAACTTTTATATTTTTACGTCATTTAGCGTTTATTTATTGGTTTTGATTAATTTTAAGTGAATTTGGACGGTTTTTAAGAGGTTTTAAAAAATTTTAGAAATCCAAGATGGCGGATCCATGATGATCCATGAAGTTACGAGGGGGGGACACAATGTGCCCCCCATTGTGTCCCTCCCCCGCCCCCCAACCAGGCTCAGAAATTCAAAAAAAGCTCAGGCTGAATAGGGTAAACTGTCAGCTTAGAAATGCTAAATTTCTTTTAACTGATAGCTGAGGTCTGAGATCTGCAAATTACATTTGACTGATAGCTGACAAATGACTTAATTTTTAACAGAAAGCTGAGAAATGGCCGAAAATGTAACTGATAATTGAGATTCTAGTACCCCCATCCAGAGCCTTGTAATGAAACCAGGCATGCAATATCAAGTTTTATTATTCGACTGTGAGATCATTTTACCTCATACAGGGGCATGCAGACGAATCTGTTTCTCACTTTGCAGTCCAGCACTTGTCCAAACGATGTCTGTGATTCGCTGAGAAAACAATAGATTTGTCCCGCTGGGATAGGGATTAGGGATAGGGTTATTGTTCAAGTGATGTATCAATCGTTCACCAATCACAGACATCGTTTGGACAGCTACGGGGTCGCCCCTCACCTTATCTGTTCCCCAGCGGAATTCTTGCTAGCTGACAAAATATTCTGTATATATATTTTTTAATTACATTTTCGCGCTGGCTGACTTGAGAAAGGAGTTGCAAGAACAAACTGTGCTGGCTAACATGAGCAAAAACGTGAGCAGATGCAAAATTTGCCTGCTGCATGGGTGTAGTGCACATGTTCCTCTCGCCGGCTTGACTGTCCTGTAGTAGAAAGACGGACTGCTCATAGTCCTATGTGTTTCTGTAGAATAACAGGATTTGTATAAATTTTTGGTATACAGACCTTTTTCTTCACCTATTGAATAGTTTATTTATCACCACGTCCCGATGCCAACATACAAATTCTCCTTATTGGTTTATATACATTCTTTACAGATATAGATGAGAGAATTCATTAAAAGGTCATAGTAAATCCTCTTTAATTAATTCTCATGAATTTTTCTCTTGATTACGTATGAATTTTGTGAGAAGTTTGATGTTGGTCACTTTGGAGCTTAAAAGGGTTCAGCTTCGTAGTAACAAATTTAAGCAGTACTTAGAGACACCCGAACAGGTTTAAGTTCGAGACGGCAGTACATGTACAAAACAATAACCAAAAAGCTTAAAATAGTTTGCCATTAATGTTTCATTACTTCCCAAGCCCCGTTTGGTAGCTTATTATTATTATTATTATTATTATTATTATTATTATTATTATTATTATTATTATTATTATTATTATTATTATTCTCATGTGTTCTCTATATAATTATGTGTTCTCCATGGGGGCCGGGTCCAAACCATGGACCTAGGGCACCCATGAGGCGATGTGTGGAGGCCACACTACTAAGCATTGCAGAGAAAGGGTCTTGCGCAGGATGTTGGCTGTCCCAAGTAGTGCGGTTTTCTGAATTTCGCAGAGGTTGATGTTGCCAGGGATGCTAGTGACTATTTTTTCTATGCCTTTCTTGATCATCCCCAGTGCGCCTACTACCACAGGAATGGTTTGAGTTTTCGTCTGCCACATTCTTGCTATCTCAAGTTCTAGGTCTTTGTATTTGGATGTTTTCTCAGACACTTTGGTGGAGATGTTTTTGTCAGAGGGAATGGCTACATCGATAAGTGTGCATATCTTGTCCTTGTTGTTCTTGATGATTATGTCAGGGCGATTTGCAGGAATTTCTCTGTCTGTATGAATGGGCATATCATACAGGATGGTGATGTTGTCCTTTTCTTCTACCTGTTTTGGATTATGTTCATACCATTTGTCTGCTGTTTGTAGCGGAGCTCTGCGGGCCGAAGGCCCGCGCGGAGCGCCATACTCATAGAACCCATGCCGTCATTTTTCATGGTCATGACCAGCGGAATGTTTCGCGGGCGCGTGTCCGTCCGCCCGCCGCCCCCCGTGTTGGGCATTTTAAAACGAAAGCGAGGCTTTGATTTTCGCGCCTTCGCGCAGCTCGCTACATGGCGAATGTCACGTCAGCTCGGTAAACACGTTAGTTGGAGCTGTGTTTAGCGGAGAAAACTGAGAAAACCGTTTAAAAGTCGTTATTTCCCTGCATTTTCGCGGTTTGCTACTTAAGACAGGTTTCACAATTTCTCGAACAGTGGTCAAGACCGCATTTGAGGCTGTGTGACTCTGCAAATCAAGCGTTTTTGGAGGAATATAGAGCTGGCTTTGTTTTTCGCGCGGCTACACAGCCGTCAGCTCGGTGAACACGTTTTAAAAAGTTTGGATCTTTCGCTGGTCAGTGTTTTAGCGGAGAAGAAAAGTCGTTATTTCCCTGCATTTTTTCGCGGTTTGCTACTCAAGACAGAGATACTAATTAAGGGATACTCAGAAGCTGCTTTAGTGGAAAAAGAAGAGCTTTCTTGGATAAAATCTTGCTTCGGGGAACTTCATACATTTTTCAATGCGGGGAGATGTGTGATTTTATTACGGATTTTTCCAGTACCAAAGGATCGGAGAAAACGGACACTAAAACTCTCGAACGTTCTGAATATGACAGCGAACAACCTTTGCCGAAGAGGAGAAACACTGGACATCGGACAAACAAACATAAACAGAAAAGCAAGTAACTGTCTAAATGTGATTTTCAAAAATTGTTTAGTTAATATGTAAGCTTAATTTTACCAGAAGAATTTTCTCCAAGTTTTTGCATTCAGAGCTAAATTTACAACTTTGAATATCCGTGGTTTTGGCAATGAAGCCAAACAACGCTGTGTTTTTGATTTTGCGAAAAATTCCCGTTCTGATTTTATTTGTTTACAAGAAACTTTAGCGACAAGACAAAATGCGATAAATTCTCTGACAGCTATTTATGGCGCGGTAAAAGTTTCTGGTTGCCCGCTCTTGGTAAACAAGGCGGCGATGCCATTCTTGTCGCTGAAAATACTGATTTCAAATGTTTACAATGGAAAAAAGATTCTTCTGGTAGAACTGTTAGTGTTTTAACTGAACTCGACGACACGAAAATTAATTTGGTTTTATACTTATGCACCCACGAATCCAAGTGAACGTATTTTTATGACACAAAAAAAAACCACGGCCGACTGAAAAATACAATGCACATGGTTTAATGCGGATAAAACTATCGGTACACGTTTGGATAATTTTTTTATTGCTCAGGACTTGTATGATTCCTTTTTAAAATGTGAAATTTTACCTTGTGTTTTTTCCGATCATGATTCTGTTGATTTAAGCCCCAATTTGCATAATGCATTACTTTGGAGGCTAAATTTAGAATTTAATATCTCAGAAATTATTAAGAAACATGTATTGCACCGGAAAACATTTACTTCCATTCAAGCTTGGTGGGATTTTCTTAAAGAATCTATAAGATTAGTTGCTATAGATTTTGGTCGAAGTAAACAAGGCACATTAAGTTAAATCGCGATATTAACAACTATAAATCCTTTGATCGAAGCTAAACGGACTCTCATTGAAGGAGATAACTCAGTGAAAACCACCATAGAAACGCTTGAAAGAGAAATTCGGGCCATTAATTTATCCCAAATGAGAGGAAGCCAAATTCGTAGCAGAGTCAAATGGCTTGAAGAAAGTGAAAAACCTACCAAATTCTTTTTTACGTGCTCAGAAAAAATACTGTTCAATCTATTTATAACTCCGCCGGTGTTGAAGTCTTTTCACAAGACTCCGGCTCATTTCGATTTTTACCGTAATTTGTACTTGCAAGAACCTGTTAATTTAACAGTCCAAACCAAATTTTTGAACAAACTTGAAAACAGATTAAGTGAGAGCGAAATTTTTATCCTGCGAAGGATTTTTATCTTTGGCTGAAATTACCCAAGCAATGCGTGGCCCGGTTCAGACGGATTACCTCAAGAATTTTACGCTAAATTCTGGGATCTTTTAGGCCCTATTCTGTTTGAAATTATAAATTTAGTTTGGAAAATAATTCTCTCAGTGATTCAATGCAAGGAAGCGTGACTAGATTACTTTTAATACAAGAAAGATGATAAGAAAAACCTCAAAAATTGGTGGCCTGGCCATTTCGCTACTCAATGTTGATTACAAAATTTGTTCAAAAGCTCTTACAAACAGACTTTCAAAAGTGTTACCCTCGATTATTTCAAGAAGATCAAACTTATTCCGTCCCAGGTAGGACGATTTTTGAGAATTTATTTCTCTTGCGTGACACTCTAGATTATATAAATATTACCAATGAAACTGGTATCTTGCTGTCAATATTGATCAAGAGAAAGCCTTTGACAGGGTAGAAAAACATTGGTAAACTTTTTACCAATGTTTTAAGTCGTTTTGGATTTTGCCCTAATTTCCAGCGGTGGATTTCTACATTATACTGTCAAGCAAATATGACAATTATAGTTAATGGTTTTTTGACTAAAGAAATTTCACTCGAGTGTGGGATCCCCGGTCTCCACTTTTGTACATTTTATGTGCAGGTTTTGGCTACCAGTATAAGAAAGGATGATACTACTAAAAGTTTTCTCCTTCCAGAAGCCTGAGGAAAGCGTTCTAAAATTCACCAATATGGGGATGACTCCACATGTTTTGTAAGCAACATTTTTTCTTTAGACAAATTGTTTACTTTACTTCACAATTACGAGACAGGTACAGGGACTAAATTAAATGTGGCAAAGAGTACAGAAGCCATGAAGTTAGGAGCTTGGTGCTCACGTCCGGACACTCGTTATGGCCTGACGTGGGTGTCAAGAATGTTAATCTTGGGTGTCTGGTTTAGCAATGGTACTGCAAATGTGGAACCGGATAACTGGTTACCACGCCTTTCCAAGCTAGATTAAAATTTGAACCTGTGGAAGGGTGTGGGGTGTTTTCACTCCCACCCTATCGGCACTACTCAATACTTGGTTTTTAGTTAATGTTAAGACTAGTTTCTTTTACCTAATGGACTTCTGCTGACGATGAGAATGACATTCGAGCACGCTCATTAAGACCATACTTATGGTATATGGGTTTTTCGAAATAAAGCAACTTTTCACAATGGCACCGAGAACTCTCGGGCCACTGTAAGGGACATAAGGAATGACATCACAACACAGTTGCAAAATGACCGGGGGGTACTTTGCAAATTTTTGGGCGGGGGTGTGCCGCTGGGACTCTGAAACCCTTAACCTATACTAGACCATTTTAGCTGCATTTTGCAACCCTATTCTAGACTAAACAACGAAAAATCCTACCTTATCCTAGACCTTTTCTAGACTCACTATTTTGCAGAAACTCATTCACTATCACAGTCTAAGATACTAGGGGTTAGTAAAAATGTCGTACAGCACGCCTTACCGATTATTAAATGCTATTTGTCAGTAAACCTCGTCTAGACTAAATTCTTCATCCAACTGTTGTGAAATACAACAGTCAAAGCTTGTGACTCTAATAATTTAGCTACTGGGAACTCATCATTCATTACCAGAAATGACTAAAGTAATCACGTGCAAACCAGAAAGGATATCCAAGTGGACCAAACGACCGGAAATGAACTTTATAAATAATCCCGTATGGACTAGACTTTCAAGTGACTGTAAACCGGAACTGCAGACCTTGTATTATTGTAACCGGAAATGAATAGCCTTAACTCAGGAAGGCCTTGTAACCGGAAATGACTAGCCTCTCAGGATAATATTGTAAACTTTAGGGATTTGTTATTGAGAAATAAAACATTTTAAAAGAAAAAAAAAACTTTTGTTGTGTTTAGCGGAGAAAATGGTTTGCAAAATCGTTTTTCCCTGCTTTATTTCGCGGTTTGTTACTCAAGAGAGGTTTCACATTTCTCAAACAGTAAGCTTTTGTGGAATTTGTGCAGTCTAAATGTACTGTGCAGACGGTCGCGTAATAAGCTATTGCTAAAATTGAAAAGTAGCCTGGTCGTCAATCTTAATTCTAACTTTTCTTGTGCTTCCGACCTTTCACCTAAGTTAAGCTTATCATCATCGTTTCTGTTCAGAGAGCTCCGCTGTTAGGCTAGGCCTATCTATATATATTATTTCATACTCTTGACAGATGTTCCAATGTAAATAGGTTGCCACTTTGTTGTGCCGGTGTATGTATTCTGTTTTTGCTTGTTCTGGGCACCCTGAGACAATATGGTCGATGGTTTCTGGGAATTTGTTGCAAATGCGACACTGTGGGTCTGCCTCATCCTTGATAATGTAATGGTGGTGTGCTTTGGTGGGGAGGGCTTGGTCTTGCGCAGCTACAATGAATCCCTCCGTTTCAGCCTTGAGACTTATTATTATTATTATTATTATTATTGTTATTGTTATTTATTCAAATTATTTCATGGATCTTTTGCACTTCTAAGATCCGCACTGATTTGTCTGAGAGGGTCACGGACTGTTAAGAGAGAGTCTTGGGACTTTAGAAGTGTAGATATAGAGATGGAGACTGCCGAAGGAAATATTAATTAGTTCATTTATTTTTAAATTATTATTTTTGACCTTGTGAAAAGAATTGAGTACGTTTTTTAATCGATATGTATATAAATATATTTAATTACGTATAGTTAATATTTTGTATTTGTTTTACTCCATTAGTTTTTTAAATTATATATTTTTGAATATCTATTTGCTTGAACTTGTCAAGCGTTATGAAATGAAAATTTATATGAATGAACGTTATAGCTTTTTCAAATGTACTTATTTTATCGTAATTAGAATTTTAATGTATTGTAAATAGTTATTTTAATTGTTAATAAACATCTTGTTATTTATTCATTTTTTTAATTGCTGGCTGGGAAACGGGCATTTTTTTTATCCAGCCGGCTGGGAATTTCCCTATGTATTATGCTGGGAAAAAGAAACAGATATATTTTTCCCAGCAACGTAGAAGAACACCTGCATGGAAATTCTTTAATCTCATTTATTTTAATTTATTTGAGTAAAATAATGCATTTTACCAAAGATTGTTCGTTGGGTGCCCCTGCTAATTAGTAAAAGAGAAAACGCGAAATATCCGTGCGTATTACACATGACAGAAGATTGCCGTATTACACTTTAGTGCCCCGATTTAAAGACGCAAGCTAGTATAAATATTAGAATTTTAGTCGAATAAGAAATCCCTCATTCGACGATTTAACAAATTATATTTGCGGATATTTTAATCATTGCTCGCATTTTTCTCGCTCTTGCGGGGCTCGAAAAGAAAATACTATGCAACTCGTAAAATATCCGCGCGTTTTATCTGTTAAACCATCGGATGAGGTGTACAGCCCTTTGATTGAACGTTGTCACTGATCGGTCTTACCCCTACGCGACCAGACCGAAAGGGAGTATGGGTGAATTAAAATGCATGATTAACTATTCTCTATCGCGTTTACAATGGAGAACAAAACTCACGTTTGTCTTCGCGTGCTACGCAAAGACAAGAGTCGCTTCGATACATATTCCGTTAAGGACGTTCCGTATTTTGATAATGTGCAGCTATTGAATGTGAATTGATTTCTCTCCATAATCCTTTTCGGTCTGGTCGCGTAGGGATGAGACCGATTTCAATGACAACGTTTAATCAAAAGACTGTATACAGCGGAGCTCCCACGCGGACGGAAAGGCCACACAGGCGGACCAACCACACTCATCAAATGGGTTCGTACCTATATATGCGAGTCCCAGTGAATGGTTCTTGGCATGTCACTCATCGTCGGGCCTCTTACTGAGTAAAATAAAATATTCTTTCTCCAGTTATCCGGAGATTGCACTCTTGTTGTTCATGTTCATACTTAATTAAGAATTCTTATAGTTGTCGTGCTGCATGCCTTGTTGGCTATTATGAGCTTATTTATAACTGGATTTCGTCGGATAACTGTTAAATGTTGTTTTCAATAGGACAAGCCTTGGACGCATCAGTATTTTTGGGCGCTTTTCAAGGCGTTATCACACATGCTATGTATTGGTTACGGACGGCACCCCCCTCAAAACATCCCTGAGACCTGCGTCACAATAACAAGCATGATGACTGGTGCAACATTTTACGCCCTGTTTATCGCTTATTCCATCAACGTCATCCAAACAATGGATTCTCCTGGCCGCTGCTATAAAGAGAAGGTAAGGTAGCGTTGACATCCAACCAACGTCGTCCTCAGGCCCTTCATCCGTTCAAAATGGCGGCTCGGAGAACGTTTATGTGCGCCGCCATTTTAAATGGGAGGGCCTGAGGTCACCTTCTTTCCTTGTCATATCGCCAAATGCCTCCAAATATACAACTTAATTAGAAAAAAAAGCTTCTCTATATAGCAAAATAGAAGCAATAGTTTGGAGACAATATAAAGTGCAGGATTGCAAGGATGGAAGTGGATTACGCCTACAGTTCATCAAATTTGATTTCTTGACAGGCGGTCAAGAAATAAAAATTACCATTCTTTTGGAATTTTGACATTTTTAGCCGTACTCTGCTTTCGATTTCATCACTTTTGGTAATCTTTTGCTGCTATATCAAGATCATAAAGCAAGCTTAAAACAAGCTGCAAGCCATAATCATGAAAAGATTATGATCGAGAGTTGTCAGATCATATTTTGCAGGTCATATTTTAAAGCTCATACATCCTTATTGTTTGTGTGCAAAAATGTTTATACTATTAGCTAATATTGCGGATGGTTTTTCTTCGTTATCTTTAGCTCAAGCAAATCGAGGAGTACATGTCCCACAGACGGCTGCCTGTCTCTCTTCGAGACAAAATTACAAAATACTACGAACATCGCTTCCAAGGAAAACTGTTTGACGAGGAGAGAATTCTTGGAGAAGTATCTCGACCATTGCGAAAGGTAAGCAGAACCATACTGGACAACATCAGCAAGATTATTCAATGTCTTTAACTTATTTTGTTAAAATTTCTCTTTGGCATAATATAGCCTAACTGTTACGTTAATTAGTGTACGGCCTGTCGGTCTTGTTGTGTTCCCGATGTTCAGTGTCATTCACAAACAAGATAAAATAAGGACGACAGGTCCCCCTTATTTTCTCTTGTCACAAACCATTCCTTGCACATTAATATTCTTGCGTCGTTCGCATGGGCCTTGAAATCTCCCGGGGGGGGGGGGGGGGGGCGGACTGATGACGTGGGTGCTGGTCGTACCTTTAAGGAATCAAACTTTGTAGATTGGCACCGCTTAGTGTGCTAAAATCTGAAATGACCACCGTTAGAATTATCGCGATACATTTTAGGGTATTGAGTCAGAAAAATATTCATGACAAAAACCATTTGTCAGTCATCTGTCAAAGTGTCAGTTATGTGTTGTTTTTGAATTGGTACATCTTAGGAGTAAAATCCATTTAAGCCACGCCCTTCAAACGAGATTCTGGTTCCTTTTACGGTATTTTTTCGAAAATTTCCGACAGGCATCCCCATCTTTTTTGTATGGGAGTCCCCCGGGTTTAAACGTCTCTCCTGAAAACGTCCTGGAATTTCATCCAGAAGTACTTGAATATCACTGGAAAGTCATTGATTACTTGACGGTAATTTTAATATCAAAAGATTGAAGGAGTAGCACTAAAACATGGCAATAGTACAAGACATAAACCCTATTCGGCCTGGGCTTTTTATGAGTTCCTGAGCCGGGGGGGGGGGGGGGGGCACATTGTGCCTCCCTCGCAACTTCAAGAACATTAAGGCTATGACAATGAAACCTAGAAGGTACATAGTACGTCCAAACGATGACGTCATATGACGTAGTTATTAGGTAATACGGCCGCCATCTTGGATCCCCCATCTTGGATTTCTGAAATTTTTTAAAACCTCTTAAAAACCGTCCAAATTGACTCAAAAATACTCAAAACGAATAAATAAACACTAAATGACGTAAAATTATAAAAGTTATACCAATAAATATTGTTTTTCTTCATTCAAATGTAGAAATATGCGGCAAATTTCAAAAAACATGGCTGTCAAAATATTGTTGCCATGGAAACATCAAGTCACGTGATCAGTACATTGTCATATAAAATTGTTGCCAGATAAATTATAGGGAAAGTCACAAAGTTTGATGGCGTTTGAATACATATTAAAGAAGTTCTTAATGTTGAAAGTTAGCGCGGGCACTTTGTGCCCCCCCCCCCCCCCCTCACCCAGGCTGAATAGGGTAAAAGAAGTACATACCAACAATATATTCATTTGCCAGTATTTTGGACCAAGATGTGCAACTAAATTAGATGGAGTTGCAAAATGCAGCAGAGGATCGGGAGAGATGGGAGGCCATTTTCAATTAATATATTAAAAGTGCCGAAAGGTCAACGTTTTAGTGCAGCCAGGAGAATTGAGTGATTCTCATTCAACGTAACTAGAAGACTACTAGATTTAGTAAGTAACTGAGCCTTGCCTTATGTAGGGCTGTAGCAATACCTCTTATCCTTTGGTTTTGTGACGATTTTTACCACTTGCGGGTACCAGTTTGTTGGATTAAGTATGCAAAATATAATAAATAAAATATATTTATAATAATATGTATTCCTGAGAAAAACAAGTCTTTGATCATAAAATTGTTGAAAAGTCCTGGAAAAGTTCTTGAAAAGCCCTTGAAAAGTCTTTAACTAAAAGCGTTCTAAAGTCTGTATGAACCATGCCTTGTGAGAGGGTCTCACACAAGGCATTTTTATGGCTAACAAGGTTTTTATGGCTAACGGTTAATTTCTATCCATTACGGTTAACAGAAATCTTAAATATTAATTTCCGTTGTTTTAAGGTGGCTCCATATTGTTCAGCCCTCTCGTCTTTTGCATTCCATTACAGCTAGCCCGATGGGGTGGCTAAAAATCTTTTACTTGAAACCAGTAAATCTTTCATCAGTCAACAAAGTGGTATCCAAATGACGTCATCATTCGTTGTCATGGCAACGTAAAAAGAGGTCAAAACGCACTATTTTGGACCATTTGAGGCTAATAACTTATAAACTACACGGTGAAAGTTTTTGTTTTCGATATATTTTTGTTTAATTGACAAGAAAAACATTTTAACAATATTTTTTTAAAATTCTGTACATAGAGTTCAGAGCTACCTTAAATTAATGTAAAAATGACATATCTCTGAATCCTTTGTACAGATTTTTTTCAAAATTGGCACAAATGTTTGTTATGTTTTTAAGACGAAAATATATAAAAATAAAAAAAATCACCGTGCAGTTTTGAAGTTATTAGCCTCAAAAAGTTGAAAATGGGGTCTTTTTGGCCTCTTTTGACATTGCCATGGTAACAAATTTTGATGTCGTAGCCACCTAAATTTGTTTATCGGTTAAGTGTTTACAAACCTGTACTAAACGTTTTCTCTTAACTTTTTAACTTAACTGGTGTAGCTGTGATTGAATATCATAGATGTATCATGATGGGAATGTTTAAACTATTAGAAGCCACCTTAATGAGTGAAAAATTATTTCTATTTTAAAAATTTAAAAATTAATTCCCAATGGTGCAAAACACATTATAAGGTCTTAGAACCTGATTCTGGGACATGACAAAACCTCACAGGGATGGCAAATGACAAATCGTGGCTATTAAAACGTTTTTTACGGTTAACATTTTTTGTGCCTAACGATTAAAATGTTTCAATTTTTACGCCTAACGACCACATTTTGGGCGTTTTACAGCTGGCAGTTAACCCCAATGAGACCCTCTTGTGTATGTTAACGAAAGTGTCCCTTCTTTTTACCAGTCGATTGTCAATTACAACTGCCGAGAGCTCGTACGCGCTGTACCATTTTTCTACGATGCCGACCCAGACTTCGTGACCGCCATTATAACTAAACTTGAGTTTGAAGTCTATCTGGAAGGTGACATCATCATTCGCGAGGGAGAGCTGGGCACGGAAATGTACTTTCTTAAATCGGGTGTGGTGAGTGTAAGCTACAATGGGCAGACCACTGATGACTTGATAGACGGCTCATATTTTGGAGGTGAGTTAGTGGTGTTTGGGGGATGTTGGAAATGTAAAAGCCGGGGAAATAAAATGCACATTCTAAAGCCAGAGAAACACTAGGCGATTTGATACGCCAATAGCGGCGATTTCGATCACCCAGAAAAATGCAAACGAATTTCGTCGCTGCCTGCTGTAGACACACTTGGCGATTTTTCCGGCTATTCCCACTTCACGTTCGTTTAATTTCCAAGGCTTTCTCTACGTTCAAAACAGCAGCCTACGTTCGCATGCACAAGACTTTTATATAAACTAGCGCAATCTGATTGGTTGAATTATTTGCCGATTCGCGGTGACGAGCCTATGAAATTGCTGGAACGGGCACACAAGGCGAATGACGACGAATTTTGTCAACGATATCTGACATGCCAGATTTCGCGACGATAAACGAAAATCGCTGGGCTTGTACCTGGCGATTTCGCATTGAAATCGGCGCCTAGTGTGTCGCTGGCTAAAGGCAATTTGCTTGAAGATCCAACCATTTGCAGATGTTATAAGTAAACTTTCCACTAAGCTATCTTGAGCTAAAAGACCGTGGTCGATCGTCTGGTTGAGAAACATCCACAAACTTCCAAGGGACACCTTTCTCTGTTCCTAAAAATTTTTCTGGAAATCATTTTCCCATCCAGCGTCCCATGGATTAGTTGAAACAAAACAATGGCATTATCTGTATTATCTTTAAAAACACATGCCATTTTATTTGAGAAATTCGTGGCAATTAACAGCATAAGTTATGCAATTTGTCTTCCTGCTTTCTTTTAAGAAGTGTTGTCATTTTATTTTAGAAATTTGTCTGTTGACCAACGCCAGACGCACTGCAACCATCGAAGCAAAGAGCGTATGTGACATCTACATTTTACATGCGGAGGATTTTAGGGAAGTTGTGGACGAGTATCCGGAAATGCGGCAATTGATGGAATCAGTAGCGACTCAACGCCTAAGCAGAATGGGCAGATCAGTAGACTTTTCGGCATGTGCTTCTAGGGAGAATTTACTTGCGAAGCTTCAAAGTTCACGGAACAACAGCCTCTGCTGCAGCTGTTCGAACTTATTGCAGCCACCGGAAAGTAATCCAGAGATTGTTATTACCAGAGATGCGCCATTAGCAGTAACAACGAGCGATAACTCGATAACTTGAGTAGAAGGCTGTTAGAAAGATATAGTTCTTGTTAATTTTTCATTGCCGTGTACACAGGCTCGATGACCACTACTGAATAATTGGCACATAGGTGAATAGCTTTATTGCTGATAACAGTGCTTCTGAAATTCTCCTCTGGGTCGATTTTTTGAGTAGAAAACAATGCCATGTATTTCTGCTGAGATGTGGTGGCATGATTCGTCATGCATGTGCCTACTTCCGAAAAGCATAGTGCCTTGACAGCGAACAACTATGACACTTAAAAGTAATTATATTTTTCAAGTTAATTTATTTGAAAATGGGAACGGATCTTTCCACAAGCAGATCGATATAAATAAGATATATTAGGATTGTTGGTTAATCTCTATTAGCGCGAAGTAAGCTTTTGTATTTTGTTTTGATATCTTGTGCTCGGGAAAGCTCGGTTTATGTAAATAAAAGTGATCAGTGATTTACTAAACTTCTCGATAGTCATAAATACAATATTAATGTAGTCATCGTATAGTACCAACCGTACGTCCCACCAATTGACGTGTGTATATTCTCGTCCCAAGAGCTCTACATTTTTTATGCAAGTAGCGTCACGTGCAGTTTCAACCACTGAGGAAACGAAACGAGGGCTCTAGGACGAGAATGACGTTTGTACATCCGCGTGGTTGATGTTAGCCGGTCCGGAGAAGTCGTCGAACCCCACACTATTCATCTTGACTAGCGGTATTCGATTAGCGCGCTATTTTCAATGAATGTCGCAAGACCAAAACCAAAGTAATTACTCTGGCCAATCACAACAGAGACAGCAATCCGATGAACCAATCAGAACTCGAAACAAAGACATGAAGCCGGCCGGCCCCAAGCGCGGGAAAACTCGTGAGAGAAAGTTGCAATTGGTTTTGGTTTTACTTCTGATTGGCTGAGAAAATGGCGCAAATTTTTATAGCCAATTACAGAACGTAGCAATGCAACAAAAGAGCAATCGCAAACTTTCGACGCTCAATTCGAAACTGCTCTTGCGCGCTTTTCATCACTCCTAGAGTTTTTACCAAGAACTCTTCATGACGTTGCTGATAAAATGTAGCACATAATTGTGCTTTGTTAAAACGCCTATTACACGACTAAGGTAGGCGAGAGGGCCGAAAACTAAACATATAATCAGCCATTAAGAACCATCATTTGCCAGTGCAATATTTTCCAAGCATCAGATAGCCTACGAGGCAGGGATTAGGAGAGTGTCCCTTCGCGCAGGCGTGTAGAGCTTTTGAACTTGTGAGCGTCATTCTCGACTCCAGGCCCCGGTTCCTGGAAAGCCGATTAAACTATCTCTCGATTGGCAGTTAATCCACGATTAAATTTCTTATTCCTAGGATAACTAATCGATGGATAAAAAGGCGTTCCTGAAAACGGATTTAACGCTCGATTAACTATCCCTCGATTAAACTCAGAAGAATAAACCGGTTTGACCAGTTATTCACATGCAGGCGCGCGCGAAAATGACAATTCGTGGGAAAAAAGCGTAAAGGCCCCCGCAAACGAGGAAACATTGTTGCGTAAATATTGTTTCCCTAAATGTTTCCCCGTTTGCGCGGACAGGAAACATTTGTTGCGGAAACATTTTTTGCTTCCGAGAAACAAAAAGTGTTTCTAACTTTTTTCAGAAACATTTTGTTTCTTCAACAAATGTTTCCCCGTTTGCGCGCCAAGGAAACAATGTTGCCAAAATTCCAGGGTCGCGAGGACTGCTCCGGACTGCACTTCATAAATTGAGCATGCGCAGTGCCGTATCCCATATATCAGCGCGCATTTGTTTCCCAGTATAATGTTTCTTCGTTTGCACGGCTAGGAAACATTGTTTCTCGCTCGTTTGCGCGCGCAAGAAATATTCTGAGAATTAATGTTTCCGTAACAATGTTTCCTCGTTTGTGGGGGCCTTTTACACGAAGCTTGCAAGCTCTTGTTTTCCATTCTGACTCAAATAGTCTCGTCACAAATTATACAAATCAAACCGTAATATTGGTTGTTTTAGTTGAAGAAAAGAAACGTAATCTCTTGCGATTTTGACAAAGGAAACGGAATGAAAATCGATGATTCAGTTCAAAGCGATGTTGACTCCGTGAACTAAAAATTAAAACTGATAAAGCTGTAAACCGAATCGGTGAGTTCATTCGATTATTTCAATTGTCAAATTAGCAAAATTGTCAGCCATGTAACTTTTTGATTAAATCTAAATAATAAAGCAGTGGTTTCAGAGAAAGAGCTTTCATAGTTTTATACCAACATCGTAGCTTTGATTGTGTTTTGAGTTCACGCTAAATAATCGAAACTTGTCTTTCATCTTCTTTTGACATCAATTTAAGCTTAAGCTTATCATGATCTTATTTTTGCGATATTTTCCCACTCTTTATAATTATTTAATTCAAGAATTCTTGGATAGAACCTCCAAACCGGTAAAACGATATGTAAAGAGTTTATATGACATTTTAAAATTTACGAGCGCTAAAAGAATATTTCATGGCGTGTTGTTCATATCTTGCTTTTCAATAACTAAGCTTCATATATTCTGCTCCGTGAAAGCCATGCTAAATACAAAAATACATGTCTTGAATCTCACCGTTCAAAAAAGTTAGTATGATTGCTGTAAGCTTAGCAACAGCTTTGTTATTTGATAAAATTTATTCGCCGATTAGCCAGTTAATCGACCTCGCTAGGTGGATTAAATTTAACCCTTATTTCATCCCTAGGTTAGCGCCAATCGTGCTTTCAGGAACAGAATCTAATTGAAGGATAAATTTTATCCTTCGATTAGGCTGATTTAATCATGGGTTAGTGCTAATCGGCTTTTCAGAAACCGGGGCCAGAGCTCTTCTCTTTTGCGCATCCAAAAAATGACCGAGAGCTCTGGGGTCGAGAATGTTATGGACGTATTCTGTAATCATGTTTTTTTTTTTTCTGACCAAAGTGGCTGTGGGATGCTATCTCCATTGAAATCAATGCCCAGGAGTCCATACCTATATACAAAATTGGAAACCATTCGCCTTGTAGCATCCTTGTTCCCAGGATCGGACTGGATGGCAACGAGGTTGCGTCTCGATCGGCCTGTTGGCATTATGTGTCGTAAATAGAGATTACTTCATGGTTAGTGAGCACGTACGATTTTTATTCACGAGTTGGAAGAATCACAAACGAACGAGCGAGTGAGTTTGTAATTTTTCACAACGAGTGAATAAAAATCGTACAAGCGAACCAACCATGAAGTTATTTATTTATTTTATAAGTAGAGATTTCTTTCAAACAATAATAACAACAGCGATTAGAAGCTGAAATGAGCCTTTATTCGCTCAAAAGCTAAAAGAGTCAACATTTCCTTTTCAAAATTTCTAGGAGATGAAAATGAATTTTGTTCACACATAGGTTATAAAAGATTCAACATTTTCTTTTCAAAATTTCAACAAATCGAAAAAAAAAATGGAAATAATAAAAGCTAGTTTTATTTACTTTGAATTATTCAAAGAAATGTTATTTAAAGTCAAGCTTACTCATCATCACTGTCGCCAAAGGCCTCTGTCTCTTCCATCCCACTCGTGGCAAAGCTTCAACTTAACATCACCCAAGCACATATCTCTATGCTTTTTGCAGCCTCTAAGTCCAAAATGCATGGTGTTATTTAACCACAGTGTGTTTAAAAGCGCTTCAGGATTTCGTGCACCGAGGAGGCCTTTTCCCTGAGCGTATTCAATTCATCACTAGTTAAGCTATCGAAGCGTTGGGCTTATTTCCTTTTCCTTTTTCCTTCAACTCTTTCTGTTTGGACAGAAGGACTTTCCTTGTCTTCCCAAATACGAGGTCATTTATATGATACTGGCAGAGTATTTTTTCTTTAGATGTCGCTCAAAGCTTGCCAATAAACGTCGAGGCGAAAAAAGGCTGATAGTCTTTGCCATCTTTGGTTCTGACCGTAATGATGAAGTCACGCATGTATTCGTTCGGGATTAGTTCAGCTCCACTGCTGGAAATTCTTCAACTTTTCTAAGTTCATTCTTGGTTTCTTTCTTCTTTCGTTCGCGTCGCTGATTGGCTGTGACTAAAAACAGAACCATTTTTTCATCACTGCCAATCTATGAATAAATCTCAGTACTTATATAATAAAAATAATATTGCCAGTTAATTAAAAACATTTATATTTTCAAATCGTAAGAACGTACCTTTGCAGCCTTTTGCTCTTGAATTATTTTTCTTTTTAAAAAAATATAATTAAAGATGAACTTATGCCTTTCTCATTTTAACAACGATAAATTGCCTGCAACGACAGGAGATGGAAATATCTCAAATTTCCTTTTTATTATTACTGACACGAATAAAATGATATGTCCACAAAGTCGCAATTTGTCTCTGTTTATGTTTCTATAAGACACACATTTTCGCAGGGTGAAATTAATCAAGCCTGTCATTTGCGACCATTTGGTAATTTAACCCAAACGTTTTTTAATACACAAAAAATAGTTCATTAAAATTGTACGCCTATGTGCACAAGGAAATAAGGCACAAAATATTGATAAATAAAAACATCCAATTTGACAAGAACCTAGTTTATTACGTTTTATGAAATTGCTTTATTATCAATATTCAAGATGCAATTAAAATCACTGTGAAAACGCAGCAGATTAGCTGGGAATATTATATTCCCGTTTGTTTGTTTTACATTGGCGAGCATTGACAAGTTCCGGTAATTGTATGAAAACCAAGCGAATAAACAAGAAACACAGAGTCAATTCTCGACGGCTTTTAAAATAAGGTGACATTTCATTGTAGTAGTTAAGGAGATCAACGTATTTTGCGATTGTTTGCTTTGCATACGACATTAAGCAAACCATAAGCAGCGGCCGTATCAAATCGCAAAGTATTTTGTTTCTGACATCTGGCTAGTGAGTAAATACAGGTTTACTTCGCTTTTTAATGAAAATACGGACTCAAAAATCGAAGAAAAACTCGGTGCATTCTTGAGTTCTTTACCGCGCCCTTGGCAGAAGTCTTGACATACAGCGAGAACTGTGAAGGCTAAGGACTGAAGGATTTTCTTTCAAAGTCAAGCGAAAGTCCCGAGCGAAAGTTTCATAAGGTAAGCATATAATATACATGCATAAGCGGATCGATGATATGTATTGAATCTCGTTGCTGTGTTTTGCGTTGGGAGAAAAAGTGGTACCTTATAATTGCATTTGACTAATAAAGAAACCTTTACTTATTTACAGTTATTTCTTCATTGAACTGTACTATTTCATTTGAATGATTAAAACACAGGAATCGATCAAAACTAAAGGCGCCATCTCTTAGCTTTAGATACGACATTAGGTGCAAGCACCTTTTGTTCTGCACAATCACTGATTTAAATGGACAAAAATCAACGAACAACTATAGATAGATCGGGTAAACAGTTTTAATTCATAGTTTTGAACCATTGTAATAGTAGAGAACTTTAAAAAGGCGAGTTTCCCGTTTTTGTGGACGTGATTTTATTGCTTTAAAATATCAGTTGGTTTTGGAGCAAATGCAGTACTCGATCTACATATACTATGGATAAATTCAGTCAAATACTATTTTTAATTTTCTCAAAAGAGGATAAGGAAAATTAAATTAGTAATCTGTGTTGCAAACTGTCGGATGACCGGTTCATTTCTTTGATAAAATATCTTAAATAATCGTAAGAAAAATAAAATAAAATAAAACAAAATAAAATAAACTTAAATGTTCATGCATGTTTCGACGAGCGAGAGAGAGAGAGAAAATTTTTTTTACAAGAAACGAGGCGTACCTTTGTAATCCAGGGTAATAAGAATTCTATAGGCACTGAATGTAATATTTAAAATGAAAATTCGAATATTTTTAATTATTGTGCCTTCCAATTTCGATCAGTTTTCATTCAAATTCAGGGCAAATGATAAAATTATTCTTGAAGCTTAAGAGTGAAATTAATATCGGGTGCCAAAAATTAAGTGATTATCCCTGTGTATTTGCAAAAAAAAAAAAAAAAAAGAGAACATCACAATGCGAAAGAACGATTATTGCAATAAGTAAGGATAAATAAGTCTATTAGAGCGGTTTTTATTTGAGGAGTGTAGCAAAAACCAAAACCAAAGAAATTACTCTGACCAATCAAGGAAGACAATCCAATGAACCAATCAGAGACCATCAAAGTTCGAAGAGGACTTCGCGCTTAATGGCATCATGGGTAATCAAAGCAAACTTGCCACCAAATACAGTGTCCGAATTATTTCGGTAATAATAAATATATATAGCTGAATTTGTGAAATCATGGCCGATGAAAATTACAGGCCAAACAAGGTTTTTTTTGACAACGATCAGCCCGAAAATCACAGTTAAGAGAGAGGAGAGGAGAGGAAAAGAACCGAGATTTTAATTTAAAACTTGGCAAGTCGTAGTCTCCATATGCCAATAGGAGATAACATATTTTCTCATAGGATTAAATCCCCTATTATATTTCTTGTTTTTTTTTCTTGATTTTTATTTCAGTTATGCCGTAAGTTGATTTCGTGGGAATGTTCAATTTATTAAATTTCTATTTCATTTTTAACTCGTGATTTTCGAACGAGTTTTTTTTTGGATGAAATTTTCACTCGATCGTCCAAATGGCTGTAAACATGGAGCCCGCGATATGTAATGGTCATTTGCCTTGCCCATGAGGACGGCGTTCGAAGAAGGGAAGGGTGAGGAGTTGGGCGCAGTGGGATACGATTCGGTGAAGCAAAACGCCTAGGAGAGGGAGGGGTCTGAATGTGTGCAAAATTCTTATGGTTAGAGCGTTTCGTATTCATACTCATAGGAGACTGATTAAATTCCGTATGTTTTCCAGGTTTTCCAAGTTCAGCATCAGAACGCAAATCTTTTCTCCGAGCTCCCTGGTAACAAGATGACGAATGACATCAAGGAAAGGAAAGCACACTTATTTGGCTCCATCGACTACATTCAACTGGCTATTTACCCACTAATTCTTCTGTTCGGTGCCATTGGCAACATCCTCGTTGTACTCGTAGTTCGAGGCAAGAAGAAAAACCGAAAGATCAACGACTATTTCATCCTGAACCTTGCAATAAGTGACCTTTTAATGCTCATAATAAGCATCTCCGTTGACTTCTATTTGAAATTCCAAACATTCCCCTTTGGTCTTTTGCTCTGCAAAGGAATCTGGCCTCTTATGACGATGTGTTTGTTTGCAAGCATATTTACCTTGACCTGTATGGCTATAGAGCGCGAACGCACCATCGTAAAACCGCTGCATCCAAGACTCACGGTCTCACAAGTCCCTTGGGTCCTTGCGTTCACTTGGTTGGGTGGACTGGCGTGTATTTCACCGCTGATAGTGGTCGCTTATGACAAGGGACGAGGCTGCAGAGAAGGCTGGCCTAACTTTGCCATGAAACAAGCCTACACAGTCGCTGTTGTGTTACTTCAGTACGCTCTGCCTCTTTTAGTTATCACAATTGCATACGCCAGAATTGGAATTTTCTTGAATCACCGCGCCAAAATAAAAACGGCAGAATTCGAGACAAGTCGGCGCGAGGCAGCCAGGCTCAGAAGACACACGGAAAACGCGAAAATCAACAAAAATCTACGCACTGTAGTCATCCTGTTTGCAATCTTTATGTTACCGAAGCAGATTCTGTGGCTTTGGTTAGACTTTGGCCGCGGCGGTGATTTCAAGTTCTTTAACGATGCGTTGATCTTCAGCGAGTTTTTACTGTACATTCACAGCTCTACGAACCCAGTAGTATACGGTACCATATTACAGGAATACCGCTCAGGGTTTTGTCGGTATCTCAGGCGTTTCTGTCCTATTATCATGAGGTGCTGTGTTAACGCAAGTCAAGTGAATCCAGATCCGACATTTGCGCGTCAAAGCGGTTCTCGCAGTATTTCCATGGCATTGTCACATCAAAGGGCAGTTGCAATAATCAGTAATAATTGCAATTCTTAGATAGGCTATGATTCGTGCGCGTGTCGAATGCGAGCGGTCGCGAGGGGAAATGGGGCGAGGAAGCGAGGGTCTGCACGTGAGGCACCGTTTTTGAATATGCCGCGTTCATCCACGAACGCAGCAATCTGAGTGGCGAAAAGTGGCAGGCGTCAGAACTCTGAAATGAACTAGCGCATTTATTTTCTAGAGCAACGAACGAACGCAAATTGAATTTCACAACATCTACATTGGCGTCTTTGGACTATCTCCGTCGCAAGCCATGCTAACCACAGACTTGGGCTCTCACAAAAACATGGACTGAGAACTCAATGGTCCTGGTATTCAGCGACTAATACTGATCTTGTAACTAAATATTCTTAACGGCTCTGCCAGTATCACAGTAAACACTTAATGTTTGGTCCCTCTGGTCGAATAGTGAATAGTTTGTTTCCCTCGAATCTCGATGTTTTCAGAGACGAAATTAAGTGATTTGTAATATAGCAACACAAGACATCATAATCATGCCACCTATTGTCACGGTCTGATCACGTGGGCTAGCGGGAAACAGTACACTATAGATTCAGTCTGGAAAGGGGAGGGGTTGTAGTGCTCACGCTGACTTTGAACCGTTCATTACTTGCTTCATATTAAAGCAAACACCACGAAACATCGAGACTTTTCGAGACAAAATTTATCTGGCAACAACTTTTTGTGAAAAGATACCTTTCGGACATATTCCGAATTATTCGAAACAGTTTTGGACGTACTATATAAACTCCAAGTTTCATTGCAGTCCCTTAAGGTTACAGTGTACCTTCAGATCGAAAATTTATTGAAAATTTTTTTTGGCGTTAAAATAAAGTTTACAGAATGAACTTTCATTAAAAAAAAAAGAAGTATAGAAAAATAGTGAAAATTGACGGAGAAATGACGGTATAACTTTTGTGGGCGGAGTTTGTTTATTAAGCGATATGTTTTTTTAAGCGCCGTTTTCTCAAAGTTTATTTTTCGCTTGTTGGGGATACTTTAAAGAGCTACAACTCAAAGGGAATTTGTTCGATTTTCCTTAAATTTGGACAGAAGCTAGGCTAACATATAATCAACAAAAACCTGTCGGCGAATTTCTTAATTCCGAAAACTTTTTCGTCAAGAGGCATTTCCGTGCGATCATTCCAATTTTATTTCTCCCCTTTTCGAAAATATTCTGTAACTTTTCACTGCAATTGAATAAGGAAAATCGCCGACACGTTTTTTTAGCGCTTCGTGTTCGGAAACCCGAGAACAAATCAAATTAACAAAATATAATAATCGCTTTGAGTTATAGCGTTTTAAAGCTGATTCGGACTTTCGAATTTAGACGTCGTAAAAAATTCGACAATTCATTTTATTACCAAATGGTTTCCATATTTAGATAGCCAGCTCTATAAGCTTTAATTTGATATCTGGGTTTAGGTATATTAAGTGTAATCTTAAGACGCTAGAGCTCTTATACTGGAGACACCCCCGAAGGTACACTGTAACCTTAACACTCGGACGTACACCCAGTATACCCCGCCCCCTTGGGTTTTTGCGGTGTTATAATATTTCAAAAATATTTTCCATCTAATAGATAGCCTGCGGTGTGCTCTACAAGATAAGGTAAATATTATGGGATGTAGTACTGCTGGGGTCCGCGACGTCATCCAAAATGTCCGCGACAATAGGGCCGCCATCTTGTTTGGATTTTACTAAAAATTCAACTTTAACGGGAAAATGCGGAAATTGCAAATATTTTTTTCTAGAGTTCTAAAATATGATAAATTAAACATTTTGATGCTTTTGGTAACATTTTATATATTTTTTTTAACCGAAAAAAGGTGAAAACGCGTATTTTTATTCATAAATGACTTGACCTCATGCTACTTATGACGTCATATCGTATTACCATAGAAACCGGTTGTCGCTAAACGTTACCAAAATGTATCAAAACGATAAGCGAACAGCTACTGAAGACGGCATATGCCAATAATGAATACCCTTGAATCTTAAACGGGGCGGGGGGGGGGGGGGGGGGGGGGGGATCCGAGGGTTAAGATAAGATAAGATAAGATAAGATAACTTTATTTATACACGGTATTTCCATCAGCTTAAATTATCATAATCAGCTAACTACCTAACTTCCTAACTACAAATAAGAGGTACAATATGCACTTTAAGTTACTTAATGCACTTTAAGTTACGAAGGGAGACACAATGTGCCCTCCGCCCTCCCCCGGCAGGAAATCCAAAAATTGCCAGGTTAAATAGGGCTAAGACATTTATATGAAATATATTGTGAACTACCTTCCAATATTCATTTGCTAGTGGATCCGGAGATCCTCAAAAAAGTGATTCAAACGCAACTGCTCCATTATTTACGCGAACGTAAGGCTGTTATCTTGATTCCATGCAGATATTGATTGAAGAAAAAATAACTGCAATTTAAAGTTAATAAATATATGGCTCGCAAAAACGTCCTGAAACCGAACTTTGGTTTAATTTGCTGAAGACACGGACTGAAAAGAATAAAGAAGTCCTGATAACCGGTTTCATGACGATTGTGTCAGAAGGTTTCTCCCCAGGCATTGCTGAGTCCGTTATTAATTTGTAGAGATGTATTTTGTTTTGCCACCGGATTTGGGAGCCAAGATCCCCAAGATATTAGGGCTGTTGACATTCATTAGATTAGCCGACAGAACAGGTGACTTGAACATACAGAAAATATACAGACGCAAACTAGTGCTTCTTATAAAGTCGACCCGATGAACTCGCCAGCGGGTAGGTTTTATGTTTTCTTTATGTATTCCTTAAAATCTTTCAGTTTGCCTTTTCTTCTCTAGACGATGTTGGTGGTAACTGTTGTAGAACTTTTATAATGTCTAAAATATGCAGCCAAACGCGGAGTGCATGCTGACGGGAAATATAGACTTTAATGCCCTGTTAAATAATTTCATTCTCTCAACATTTTGTTGAAGGATATAATTAACTTTAATTTGAGACCGTATTGGTGGTTTTCACGTTACGTAACGGCGGCCATGTTAGTGCACACCTACGAAAGAATTTTAATGAACTTCTTTTCTCATGTGCACCAACATGGCCTCCATGGCACTTTGTCATTTGAGTCCTACGGGATTGAAGGTCACGTGAGTGAAAACCATCTATTGAAACAAATTCAACTTGGTTTAAACTTTGATTTAACATCGCTCTTAAATTTGTTCTTGATTTGTTCTCTTTGTTCTCGAAAATGTTGGATCGTGGACAGAAGACGTTTGAAACCGGGGGGGGGGGGGGGGGGGGAGCCGCTACTCTGTATATTTTTGGATGGGGTTGTGCCGCTGGAACTCTGAAGTCTTTACTCTATACTGGACCATGTTCAGCTGATTTTGCAACCCTATACTCTGATACTAGACACTGAAAACCCTACCCTATCCCAGACTTGCTACTTATAAAACTCTATCACTATTATTGTTTTTAATGGAAAACCATCTGTCAATAATGTTGCCACGGTGATATTATTTCCGTTTAGGGAAGACTCTTTCTTCTGAGTTTAATTCCTAGTCTGGACTTTATTCTTCATACCACTGATCAGTTTCCTGGCAAATGATACCCAAGTATTCTAAACCAAAACTCTCTGATTTCTATTCCCTATCCCAGACTAAACTGTTTGAAAACCAGTCACAGCGGCATATAGCTTTTATATGATAAGAGACCCCCCCCCCCCCCCCCCACCCCGTGGCGTTTGAACAGCGCGTTTAACATTCGCTGAAGAAACGCATTCGCGCAAGAAGAGCCAATGAATTTCTTCAAAATGCTGCCTGGATGTTGAAACTGTTTTAACGGCCCATCGATCATGATACAACATTTTCGGTTTAAAACAGCTTTTTCCAGGCGTTCATATAGTGGTCAGCGAAAGATAGGCGAGTGCAGTGACGGAGGCGGATAGGTCCGAAAGAAAGCGAAGCGAGGCGACCTCTGTAACCAGCATGTAGACATTTTCATGACAGATCCATTCCGCCACCTACCGTTGCCCGGTAACGTATTGGATGTTGGCAGTTTCAAGTTGTCAATCAACATCGCTGTAGCGGAAATTGAAATTTGCATGCATATGTAAATTAAGCTTCCAGTGAATAACACACATTTTTAGCGTGATATACCTTTGAAATAACTATTTTCTTCGAATCGCCTCCTTTTCAGCTCACAAGGCAGAAATTTGTTCAAGTGGCAAGGTATTCAACAGTTTATGGTCCAGCAATCAATATTTTTGCATATACAGCCTGCCGCATTCGCCGCATACATACCTGTTTGTCTTTGTCAGTCTTTATTGATAGAAGTTCTTTCAGAGGTTCACCGCATTATTTTGTAATTTAAAAATTGGCATTCTAAATAACTGCCGTTTTGTTGCTGATTTTGTTTTCTAATATTAATTGTATTCGTTTAGTTTTCGGAGAGAGATAGCCCTCTTTGCCTCCTTTTCGTGGGAAAATTATGTTGTATTTTGCACATGCTGACAAGGCAACAAGGGCTAATTAACATACATATAAATGAATAATAAATTGACCACCATTTTGGGATAAGGTGTATAGTATGAGGTCAAATTATTTTTGAAAATAAAATGCGTGTTTTTCACTTTTTTTATGAAAAAAAATATGTAAAAAATAAAAATAAACGAATAATAAATTGACCACCATTTTGGGATAAGGTGTATAGTATGAGGTCAAATTATTTTTGAAAAAAAAAATGCATGTTTTTCACTTTTTTATGAAAAAAAATATGACGAAAGCTGTCGCTACTAACAGAGCAAGATGATCTGGGAAACTTATCTTTCAGGTATTTCTTAGGTAGATTATTTTCGTGTTAACACGTCAATGATATAACTGGAAAGACAAACTATATCCAAAACCAGATGGATATCATTCGTCTTATTGGACTTAAAGCTGTTACAGTGTTCTATTTTAATGGGTGGGTGGTCTATTTCAACTGGGTGCAAATTTCACACCGACCACGCAATTAGGACAGCTTAGCGGGATTCTTTTATATTTTGGAAAATTTGGTGACAATCTAATGCTATGGTAACAAGATATGACATCATAAGCAGCATTCTTTTTTTCCTTTTTTGGTAAAATTTATTTAAGGGAAGCTGTAGCTGCCAGCGGAGCAAGACGATTTGAAAAAGTCATCTTTCAGGTATTTGTTAGGTAGTGCAGTTTTATCGTGTTTATCCGTCAATGTGATGAGAAGGTGTAGGATTGATCCGTCGATGAAGTATTGACATGTAACTTAACGCATATTATTAGGACTAAGCATAAAGCTATATTAATAGTGTTCTATTTTAGTTGCAATGGCAATGAAGGACAGAGAATCGAGTACATTTTATAGTCTCGATATCCTCAAGTGAAAGGCAGTGGACTGTTCACTCGTTGTAGAAAGAGCCTCCATTGTAGACGAACAAATCTTAAATATATGTTTTCAACTGCACTGTTGAGATCAAGGGATCAGATACAAAGAAAGAAAGCAGTAGAAAAAACCGCCACAATGCTGCTATGGCTGAAATACGATGTCTGACAATGCAATGTGTAACTGAATCTTCCACACAAATTCATTTCTATTTTCTTCATGCAATAATGCATCGTCTCACTACTGAAAAATAGAATGAGCAGAGGAGATTATATTTTCTTATGTTCTCGGATAACTCGCAGCCTACAAACAAGTTAAATGTCTTTTAAAGGCCGAGAAATACCAGCTGAAAGACACGCTTTTACTTCAACACGAAACAGCGAAGAAATTAAAAACTACGATATAGCAAAATATTAGGCAACAGGTCGATCATAACTTCGCTAAATAATGTTTTCAAATTAGAAGTTGAGCCATGCACCTAGCTCATGATTAGAAGCAAAGAAGCTAACTATCACTCTCTGTTTTTTTTGAGAGATAATAAAACCCAAAGATATATTTACCATTTTGAAACGTTTTGTGAAGGCGTGGTTAATATGACGACAAATTACAACATGCTGAGTTTTTTTTTTATTAGGCGGTTTTTCAGACGAAAATAACAATATATAAATCACCTGTGTTTATTTAATGTGATATCCTATTAAACGTTACTCAAATCTTGCTTCAAAAAGCTATTTTCCGTCGACTGACAATTTCCTCCGATAATAGATTGCTGATTGTTGCAGATGTTTCGCTTGTATACCCCTCGACAACCCAACTCCCCCCCCCCCCCCCGAAAAAAAAAAAAAAAAAACGAAAAAAAAAATATAAATTATGAACTTCAAAATGTAACAAATGCTTCGGTTAGTCCTTTAATTTTCTCTTGGGGTTAAAAATGAAAAAAAAAAGAGTTAAACAGGATAATATAAATTAAAAACTTATCAAAAACGGAAATATCTGAAATTTGCATATGTTTCGTTTGATTAAAAACTAATCCGTCAAAAACGGAAATATCTGAAATTTGCATATGTTTCATCTTTATTTTCAGTTATTTTTGCGTTATACCAAATTTCAGAATCTTCCTAATAAATACAATTTTCCGCTGGGTGTAAATTCTAGATCGGCCATGCAATTACTAAACCATAGGAGTCAAAGAAAATCTTTTAAACAGAGCAAGCGGGAGTTTAATCAGTGAAAGGTTCCGGCAATTCTACTTTTTCATAAATGGCTTAACTCTGCTAGTTGAAATTAGCAGAAAAATTAAGTTTCTGCATTCATTTTTCAAAGGACAAAATGCGAAATTGGTACCTTTTTCGTTGATGTTAGTCGATAAGATGAAAAGTTGAGAAAAGGTACCTTTCTTTTTAAAAAAAAATTGGCGGGTATTTTTAGCTTTTAAGTGAGTATATTTTGACGTCAATGATGTCCGCTTTTTATGAGTTTCCCACTTTTCCAAAACAAAGCTTTAGATAAAAATGTCCATCTTTTCATTGGTAAGAAGCAATGTCGTCGAAACTACAAAAAGCTAGTACCTTTTCTGAGGTTAGAAGCGGTCTTATCAAAAACGCGGAAAAGGTACCTTTTTCGCGGTTAGAAGCGATTTTATCGAAAGTGCGAAAAAGGTACCTTTTTTGCGGTTAGAAGCAATCTTATCAAAAGTGAGAAAAAGGTACCTTTTTTGCGGTTAGAAGCGATCTTATCAAAAGCGCGAATCGCATTGGCGTTTCAAGCTATCAGGAAGCCATTTAAAATCCTTGTGATTGACAGATGCCAACCGCTGGCAACCACGTGGAAATATCACTGTACCAGTGACAACGCTTCCAACGCTACTTCGACATCTGAGATGGCTCACACTTACGTGAAAGTTGAACATGGGGGAAAGTTTTTTTTTTCGTTTTTTCTTTGTTTTTCAGACAATCTTTCGTAAAGGAAAATGTATTCAAACAAACATACAAAAAAATACAAGAACAAAAACAAGGTTACGTACTTCGTTCACGCAATCTTGAACGATGGAATCCACGTCGTACAGTAAAAACCCGCATACAAGAACATGTGGATTAAGAACACCCAGGCTGAAATTTGATAAAAAAGAAGCATATATATAAGAACACATTCAGCCTGAAAATTGAAAATTGTTCTTATATATAAAAACTCTTCCCTTTTCAGTTTAATAGAACAAACAGTGTCTGTAGCTTTACTGTGGTATTGCACTTAGATCTCTGTATAAATGTTAGTAATTTCACTTGCTGTGTATAGCAAATGTACAACAACTGTATTTGGAATTAAAAGTCTTATAATTACATGAAAAATATGCAAAGTTATGTATTTTATCATAGTTAGTAAATCCCTTACATTTTTTTAGAAGTAAAAAATTAAGAACACTTAAGAACACTTTCAGGCTGATTTCACCTAAAATACCCGATATATAAGAACCCAATCAGCCTGAACCCCGAAAATGGGTGTTCTTGTATGCGGGTTTTTACTGTATTCGTTCATTCGCCTCATCCCATATTTAGCACAAAACAATCGCACGTTTCTTTCTGAAAAGCCTCTTCAGTACTTCTGGAAAGTTTTGCCTGAGAATTTCACTAACATGTTTGTACGTTAATTGTTTTTAATGAGATTCCTTATTAAAGAGATTCCTTATTAAAGAGATTCCTTATTAAAGGATTCCTTATAAAAGAGATTCCTTATTAAAGGATTCCTCATAAAAGTGATTCCTTATTAAAGAGATTGAGATTCCTTATTAAATTCCTTGCTTTCCGTATTTTCCGCCATATTTGTCTTTTGACTAGTCAGTGGCAGAAAATTCATAAAATGGCGCCAGCGGTTGACATCTGCCAATCACAAGGATTATAAATGGCTTTCTAATAGCTTGAAACGCTATTTCTTTAATGCGAACAAGGTACCTTTTTCGCACTTTTGATAAGATCGCTTCTAACCGCAAAAAAGGTACCTTTTTCGCACTTTTGGTAAGATCGCTTCTAACCGCAAAAAGGTAAGTTTTTGTAGTTACGATGACATTGCTTCTTACCAATGAAAAATGGACATTTTTATCAAAAGCTTTGTTTTGGAAAAGTGGGAAATGCATAAAAAGCGGACAACATTGACGTCAAAATATATTTACTTAAAAGCTAAAAATACCCGCCTATTTTTTTAAAAGCAAGGTACCTTTTTTCAACTTTTCACCTTATCGACTAACGTCAACGAAAAAGGTACCAATTTCGCATTTTGTCCCTTGAAAAATGAATGCAGAAACTTAATTTTTCTACTAATTTCAACTAGCAGAGTTAAGCTTTTCAAGAAAAAGTAGAATTGCCGGAACCTTTCACTGACTGAGTTTTTGTCCAGAGGCTACGGCCCGGTTCAAACGTCGAACTTCACATGTGCCGAATCTAATGCAAATGAGCAATTAATAACAATAGATTTTTCTCATTTGCATTAGGTTCGGCACATGTGAAGTTCGACGTTTGAACCGGGCCTAAGTCATTTTAGGCGTTTAACTATTAATATTTTTATATAATTGTTTTGTTTTTTCGAAACAAAATTAAGCAACTTTAATTTCTCTTTTGCTCCAAGAAAGCTAGGAGAAAGTTATCCAGTGAATTAACCCGATAATCAGCTTCAACAAAGAAGCGTAGTCATAATCTTGAAAAATTTTGCTCAATTTCTTCAAGTTATAATCCATTTCTATCTTGGTCATGATCCTTTACCTAATACGCGTATTTATAATTTCAGTGCACATGCATGTCAAGTAGACATAGCTCCTTTAAAATTTTACTCTTAAAACGTCATGCGTGTTTATATTTTCAGCCTCTTTCTGAGCCAATTGTAAAATCAGTACCTAAAAGCAAATCTCGATCAATTGAAGGCTAAAAAAATGACGAATGACATCAAGGAAGGGAAAGCACACTTATTTGGCCCCATCGACTACATTCAACTGGCTATTTACCCACTAATTCTTCTGTTCGGTGCCATTGGAAACATCCTCGTTGTACTTGTAGTTCGAGGCAAGAAAACGAACCGAAAGATCAACGACTATTTCATTCTCAACCTTGCAATAAGTGACCTTTTTATGCTCATAATAAGCATCTGCACTGACTTCTATTTAAAATTTCAAACATTCCCCATCGGTTTGTTGCTCTGCAAAGGAATCTGGCCTCTTATGACGATGTGTTTGTTTGCGAGCATCTTTACACTGACCTGTATGGCTATAGAGCGCGAACGCACCATCGTGAAACCGCTGCATCCAAGACTCACGGTCTCACAAGTCCCTTGGGTCCTTGCGTTCACTTGGTTGGGTGGACTGGCGTGTATTTCACCGCTGATAGTGGTCGCTTATGACAAAGGACGAGGCTGCAGAGAAGACTGGCCTATCTTTGCCATGAGACAAGCCTACACAGTCGCTGTTGTGTTACTTCAGTACGCTCTGCCTCTTTTAGTTATTACAATTGCTTACGCCAGAATTGGAATTTTCTTGAATCACCGCGCCAAAATAAAAACGGCAGATTTTGAGACAAGTCATCGCGAGGCTGCCAGGCTCAGAAGACACGCAGAGAACGCGAAAATCAACAAAAATCTACGCACTATAGTCATCCTGTTTGCAATCTTTATGTTGCCAAAGCAGATTCTGTGGCTTTGGTTGGACTTTGGTCGCGGCGGTGATTTCAAGTTCTTTAATGATGCGTTGATCTTCAGCGAGTTTCTGCTTTACATTCACAGCTCTACGAACCCAGTTGTATACGGTACCATATTACAAGAATACCGCTCAGGGTTTTGTCGGTATCTCAGGCGTTTCTGTCCCATTATTACGAGATGTTGTTCGAACTGGAGTCAAGTGAATCCAAATCCGACAATTGCGCATCAACTTGCCGCTCGCAGTTATCCACCGTAGGAAAAAAGATGGCGGCTGTTCATTTTACCACAATACCTTGCGGACCTAACACAGCACATAAGGCACAAAGAAAGCCAAATTTTTACAATATTTGTTCCAGTCCTAAGGACAATGTGTAGACCATGTTTGAAGGTTTTATATCTTTTCTTTACATTTCTATGAACGTTGTTAAGGTTTTTGTGCGCTAAGAATTATGGGTAAATGTACCAGTCGCCATCTTTTTTCCTACCGAGGATTCCACGGCATTATCACATCCGAAAGCAGTCAACTCATTAATTTAGGCGAATTCGCATGCGGAGGGGCCCGAAATCAAGTAGTTCACAAACCATGATATCATCATCCTCCTCTGAACTTAATTATGATCACCTATACTCTATACCTCGCACTAAAATTTGTGTATGTATTTTGTATGTATTATTATACTCCCACTTACTAGGCATCACCCCGTCGCTTCTGCCGACGGCCGCACCGGCCGCGCCAGGAACTGTAGTCCTGTTTTTAGCAGCCGAAACTACAATAGTTGCTGATTATCAGCTAATGAGGGTGACGCCTTGCAGTTGGCAGCTCAACTGTTTGTTATTCCCCTCTTCTCTCTTGCCGAGCGCTTTGGGGAGGGAAAGGGTGTGAGGGGGTATTTCGGATTAAAGCGAACTGATTTCCGTAAAAGAAAAATGTCTACAGGCTATTACATAGACCGTCCCTCGATATGAACAATCACGCCCTCTCAACCTCGTTCCCAGGATTTTTCTCTTCCAATTTTAAAAGGGAAAACCCTGGGAACGAGGTTGACGCCCTCTGATCAGATTCTTACCTTATGGCTATTAGCTCATATACTACCAGTGAGAGAAGTTAGTAACAGGCTTTGTTACATGGACCGCAGCCTAGTACCTCTGGATATGACCAATCGCGCCCTCTGATTCTGTAGACCTGACAACCTCAGCCACAAGGCGCATGTGCAAGCCGTTATAATGAACAATGGAGACCAATTGGCGTTTTGCACATGATGTCATAAAAATTCAAAAATCTAGAGTATACATCCTACAGAGCTGTTTCTAACATGATATTAAGACTTTGAATTTTTGGCCGCCTTGTCAGTGGTGCCCCTAAGTGAGGCACCAAGATGGCCGGCTTCTCCATACCGTTCTTACTAAAAATGTCTAATACTTGTTCGCCTGTCACTCTTGAACGAAATGCTTTTGCGCTTCAAAATTTGTTTGGTTCAGATAAGTAGCTTTAAACTCTCTTCAATTTATAAACATTTTGGAATCGAAATCTGTTGTTTTATAAACGGCTTTTGAATTTTAATATGACGTAAAAGTAGTGCAAACCCCCAATACAAACAGGAAAATAGGTCCCCTTTGGCGAGCATGTGTCTGCTGTATCCTGCTGCATCAATTGTTCGTCATTCATATAAATTTGACTCCTTTTATACCGACTGTTCTCCTTACAATCTTAGAAAGACTGAATTCAAACTCTACCAAGATTAAGCACTGTTAGCTATGGGAAGCATGTTCTCACACTTTGACATGGCCGAAAATATATATGAAACTTGTCGGTAGGGTCGCAGCTCTTAGAAGCTTCTATTTTCATTGGCCTTGTAAAACAAGGCTGCTATTGTTTTTAGGGTTAGGGTCCATTGTTGTGTTGTTTGTCCTATTGTTAGGTCTAAGGGTGGCAAGCCAATGGTGTGAGACCTTCTAAGAGCTGCGACATCACCCAAACATGTTGCCTGAAAATTTGAGAAATCTGCCCTCCATCCAGACCTTTAAACGGCAGATCCGTTAAACTCTTAACTAGACAATGGCTGTCAAAACCGTGCCTTCTGTAATATTGAGGCAGAGATAATGTTGAAATATTCGTACATTTTAGTCTTGAACAATTTCTTAGTTATATATATATATATATATATATATATATATATATATATATATATATATATATATATTGTAGTTTCAGCAGGGGCGGATCCAGGAATTTCTGAAAGGGGGGGGGGGGGGGGGGTCCGGTGCATGTGCCCCGAATTTTACTTCTGATTTTACCCTCTAAAACGCCATTTCCGGCATTCCTGAGAGTCGAAAAGCGTTCGTTAAGTCAAAAACGTGACAATCAGTCAATTGGAGGAAGTGAAACAACTACGTATAAAACAACTTTATTCTATTATTTTTATGAACCACATGGGAGACACAGGTCTGATAGGGGGTCCGGACCCCCCCCACCCCCCCACCCCCGACCCTCCCCCTGGATCCGCCATTGTGTTAAGTGTTGTTCTTTATTGTAAATAGGTAATATCTTCTTTTACATTAAGACTAGGTGTCCCCCATTAGTAGAGGTTTCCCACCCTCGGCTATCTCCCCCCTGATACATTAGTACAATTTTCTTATTATTAAAAAGGAGAAGCGGGCGTTTAGGATGCGAAAGTCTTTTAAAGTTTGGAGACTCGTATCTTTGTTTACTTTACCTAAGAAATGGTGCTGGATTTAAAATGAAGCTAAATACCGCAACGATAGCAATTGTTCAACCCGGTGAGGAACTCTCATAATAAAAAGCTATATGGGTATGTGCCGCTGTGATGTGTATGGTTTTCAAATACTTTAGTAGTGGATAGGGTATAGAAATCAGAGAGTTTTGGTCTAGAATAAGGTAAAATTTTCCTGGAAACTGATCCGTGATATGAAGAATAATCTAGAATAGGATCGGAATTGAATCTCGGAAGAGAAAGAGCCTTCACTAAAATATGACGTTGTAAGATATCGTTGGACTATAATATTGATACAATTTTAAAAATAACAAGTCTGGGATAGGGTAGGAATATTCAGTGTCTAGTTTAGTATAGGGTTGCAAAATCAGCTGAACATGGTGTGTGTATAGGGTCGAGGGTTTCAGATCTAGAGTCCCAGCGGCACACACCCACCCACCCAAAAATATACACTACCCCCCTGAATGTTCACTCCGCTGAGGTATTATAATGGGAATATGAGCCGCTCCAAATAGAACTTGTAACACACACTGCCTGGTTTTAACCTTTATAGCTTCATTCAGTTGCAGCTTTCAAAATGGACTTGGAAGGCTATTTAATCCTCCTGATTGGATCTATTCTGATTCGATAGATCAAGTTACCCAAATGAGGACTTTTTTTGTATTTGAATTCAAAGTTTCCCATTGGGAAAGGATTCGAAAGAAGTACAGGTGGTCAGCAGTATTTGGCTGATAATCGCGAAATTTTGGATGCCGTAGAGAGTGAAGAAAAGGTAAGTTTTCCTCAAAACGTGACTGACGTGAATGATTTATACTGAAATGTAGCTGCATTGCAATTGCGACAAGTTCGACAAATTTCAATCAAAATGTTTTTTTTTTGTGATAGAGCAGTCAAAAGCCTATGGGCTTGTTAGATTGAGATGAAAAGTAGGGTCCACAGATGCGTGAAATGCTCAATATTGTGCGTGATTTTTTTAGTTGTAACTGTGTTATTGGATTTTGTATTCCTTTGGAAACCGCAAATCCGAAGAATTTTTCCCTACAAACCCGTTTTCTGATTCGACCAAAGGAACTCACCCTAATCTCACTTTAAGTAATAACCTGAGCATCAGGCTTTCCCAAAGGAAGGCCTGATACTCACGTTATTTGAGTAACTGCGCATGCTGCGTGATCTTGAGTAGCACTCAAGGAAATGGACCAGAGAAACTGGAACGAGCCGCGCAAACCTTGTTTCCAGTGCCTTCTCCGCGGACTAAAAATATTCCCGTGATCCTTTTGTGTGTACTTTCAAGATGGCGGCCAAACAAGTTGCTCATACTGCGGGAAAAACGGTGTTCAAACCGCTTCTTTCAACGAGTCATGCTGAAGCCAGACGCAGAGTAATGAACCTTTATAGAGCTTGGTGGAGAGAGGTACTAATCTGTTTGTCATTTTTTTGCTCCTTGTTGTTTTAAACGCCATAATCCGTGCGGAGTTGGGTATTCAATATTTCAAGACGTAAAAGATCGATCAAATCGATCATCGAAAAGCTGGTCGATAAGTCAATTGTGGTCAATATTTGTCGATAATTGTCAATCGACTAGTTTAAATTGTCGATAAAAGTCGATAATCACAAGATTCAAGGACTGGTTATCGATTTCTATCGACTACATGTATTTCACCTTGAGCGACAAAGGGAATTTTCCCTGCTATTAACGCATGCTACTAAACATAACTCGATCGATTTTTATAAGCAGTGCAATGAGCTGTAAAGCTGTGTAAAGCAGTTAATAAAAACCTGAAAAAGTAAATGGTATGTCCATCCAGAATCCAATGCTTACCTCGAAAAATCAACCCTGGTTTGCAGGGAACTTACAAAGAAGTTCGAAGCTGACATTAAAAAAAATTAAATTTACGTTCCCCTGAGCCTCGTTTCGTTTGGTCAGCACCGATACATGGTGTTTTATTTGCAAGGGGACGTGACGTAACACTACGATAGCCTTGCTTGTTTGCTAAACCAACCCGGCAAAGCCCAGTGCATTTGCCAAATAAATTGCTTCTTTCCATCAGTTTGTTTGTTGTTTTGGTTTTGGTTGTGTTCATGCGTAATCAATTCAAGGTCATACGAAGATTGTACTGAGCGGATGAGTCGGACAAAAGACAGAGAGAGGAGGTAATTAAATCTGATTAAATACATGTACGTCTGTACTTGTGTGATTCGATTTGCAAATAATTGAAGCCTACTTTTGCTGGAAGGAAATAGAAATATGAAGAGTGATTTCGCTTTATTGTACATGTAGCTTCAGATTACAGTGCAAAATAAAATATTGAAATTTCCTGACCGTACGCATCTGTGGTCTTGTTCTCTATAGGCTTTAAATAATGTTCTTTAGTTTTCAATACTTTTCGATTGAAGTCTATAGAAATTGAACTTTAACAGTAAAAGTCGATCAAAATCGATAATCACAAGGATTCAAGTCTTCGATTTTTATCGACTTCCAATATTGGTCGATTAATTATTATCGACTTTAATTGACAGTGATCGATTTTTATCGACTGTCGAAATTATCGATCTGTTACATCCTGAATATTTATAGGATTTGTCTGATCTGGAACTTTTTTTTTTGCCTCTCAGTTGCTCAAAGTACATGTACATGTACAGTATACAGAGCGCCATTTCGGTAGTATGCACTTTCATAAAGAACTCTAAAAGAAATTAAGACGATCGATTCAACAAATTGAATTGTATAATTTTGCGACAATTTTGCTTTCTGATATTACATGTAAAGCTTATACATGTACAGCTTAAGTGCTTATATCAGCTGATGAACAAAGTCATCATTGGGCCATTTATATTGCATTTAAAATTCGCAATCCCCACCTCCCTCAATTGAGGACTGGCCTTTCCTTTTTCCAGACGTGAACAATCAATGAAATCGATAATCGGAAAATCAATCGATCAATCGATGACAATCGATTATCTGCTAGTTAATTGGCATCGACCAATTGGTGATCAATCGATAATCACACAAATGTGGTTGTGAATCATCAATTGCCATGGATTGGTTTTTAAAAAGTTCTCGGTATCTCGCGCGTGCTAGTCTGAATTAATGTTCAAGATGATTTGAATTTGTTCGCCGGATTGTATACAATGGTTTTTTGAAACACTAAAACAGTGTTTCAAATACAACATAAGCCAAGAACACACGTTCTCACTAACAGCTGTTCCTTATAAATAAAATATATGAATTTAGACATGGTTTGTGCTGTCAGTAGTCATACATGTCTACCTAGGAAGTGGTCAAATTTCCCTAACCACACCCAATAGGGGATTTTGACTAGAAATTTTTTATATATAGAGGATTTTGACTAGGATTTTTGTCAATTTTTTTGAATATTTTTTTTGAATTTTTTTTTTCAAATTTTTTTTTGGATTTTTTTTCAATTTTTGAGTAATATAGGTGATTTTGAGTATCGAATTTTTTCAAAAAATTTTTTGATTTTTTTTCAAATTTTTTGGTGAATAGTCAAATTTCCCTAACCATGCCCAATAGGGGATTTTGACTGTAATTTGTTTTCAAATTTTTTTTTTCAAATTTTTTGGTGAATAGTCATATTTCCCTAACCAAGCCCAATAGGGGATTTTGACTAGAATTCTTTAAATATAGGGGATTTTGACTAGAATTTTGTTTTTCAAATTTTTTTCAAATTTTTTTGAACTTTTTTTTTCAATTTTTCTTTCAACTTTTAAGTAATATAGGTGATTTTGAGTATCGAATTTTTTCAAAAAATTTTTTGATTTTTTTTCAAATTTTTTGGGGAATAGTCAAATTTCCCTAACCATGCACAATAGGGGATTTTGACTAGAATTTTTTTATATAGGGGATTTTGACTAAAATTTTTTTAGAATAATTTTTTTCATTTTTTCAAATTTTTTCAAACTTTTTTTGAATGTTTTTTTTTATTTTTTTTTCAATTTTTGAGTAATATAGGTGATTTTGAGTATCACATTTTTGCAAAAAATTTTTTGATTTTTTTTTTCAAATTTTTTTTGGTGAACTTTTTTCCCATGGTATCCCAGTCAAACTGGAGGTATCCCTCCACATTCCATTCTGATGACGTCACAGTTATCCCTCCTCAAGAGTATCCCTCCGCAAGAGTATCCCCCGTAAGAGATGCACAAATAAACGTGCGAATGGAATCAAACCACTTAAAACCAAGGAAGAAAACAAACTTAAAAGAAAACTCCCATTGATGAGGCCTCTTGACGGCAACGTTTGGTTTTTACGAATGGATGACAAGGTGAAACCGCTCAAAATCAAGAAAGCCAAGAAGCTGAACCATTGGGTCTTTTTACATCGTCAACAAGAAGAAGAAAACTGAAGCTCAAGGCTGACCAGATGTTGCCCTCAAAATGGGTACCTCATTCTTACCCCTTGGTCATATCAGTATCATTTTCATCGAGTGGGGACGTATGAGGCGGCTTGGGGGATCAGTTGGATTTTTTTATTCATACAAAACAAAAATGTACTTTTTTAAAATATTATTTGAGGAAAAAATCTATTAATAAATCATTTTAAAAGACTTCATAGTTTACACTCATTTCAAGTCTTCATTTTACTTCCCTTTCCAATAACTCATCGCTTAGATTAGTAATGTCACATCACATGAGTCACTGATTGAGTTACTCTTATTATGAGCATGAGTCACTCGCTCAAACTGAGTTACTCATACATATAAATGGATGTCAAGCCGGGCGTCAAGTTCACATTACTCAACGTTTGGTACATCTTTGCCAGTATTGTCAAAAATCGTTTAGAGAAAGAACAAGAGAAGGGTATAAAAATGGCTACTGCCTTTCCGGAACTCGTTTCTGATGCAGAGGAAGAATATGAAAAAGGAGATGAGGAAGAAAGCATGGACACTGATTCAGAAGACGAAGAAAGTGATTCGGAATCTGACAACAATGATCCATGGGAAAAATTGCGTGAAGAAGTAACAGATGCTTTAAGTTCAAGGTATGACAAACAAGTGGAACGGTTCCTGGAAAAGGGTGCATCTGAAGAGGTTGCTGAGGACAAAGCTTTCAATGCTCTATTACCAGTTTACAGAAGAAGGTTACGAAGGGTGTACTTGCGCTATCTAAAGTGGATTAATCATCTCATGTCTGACCCTATTCACCTAGAAGTCATGAAAACTGTACAATGCTTCATGGATCAAGAATTTATGGATTATAACAAGGCCCTAGATGCAGCTGTGGACAAACGGAAATTTTTGTTAAACAGAGTCTTTAAAGCAGAGCGACTCCCTAACGAAGAAACCGATGAAGAAGAAGGCGTCTAGTAAGTGGACAACAAGACTTAAGAGACGAAGAAAGTTTGTCAAAAAATTGTTATGAACGTGAATAAAGGCATTTAAAAATGACACACACAATGGATTGCAAGGAATCAATTTTTATTCAATATTAGTTTTTATCAACAATGGATAATTTTGTAGAATATCCTTTAAAAGTTTCTTACGTGATATTGGACGGAAGTATTTGTCTGTCATGACGACAAGGCTTCTAGCCCGGCTTGCAAAAAGGGAATGAGTTTTTCTCCTCCTATTCTTCTCAAGAGCCTCCTCCTTTCGTGCAAAGGCGTCGTCAGTGCACTGATGCGTCGAATCGTTTTCCTGTTACCCAGGAGAGGGATTTTGACGTAAGCGGGTACTTGGATGACGTTGTCGTAGAGATTACGCATTAGATCGGTCAGTGCTTGCAATTGTTCGTTGCTGGCTCTTTTTATGTTATCAGAAAACGTCTGACGATCCGTCAACCCTGACAACCACTCGGTTTGTTCTTGCATGCGCCATCCCCTCGATCTTTTGCCGGCACCTTGTTGTTCTTGCTTCTTTTTCTTTTTCGAGAGTTGACTTGCAAGCACACCACCCGAAGAGGCCGCAAGAATTGCTCCCCCTGCCGCTGCATTGACTGTCTTGGTTCCTTTTCTCAATGCAATACTGGATTTGACTGCTCGGTTGGGTCTCCCATAACAATCGTTATTGTTCTTCTTTCTAGGGGCATCGAATTCCGAGTTCAGTCGTCGAGCCGCAACAGAATTGGCAGGAAAAGAACGCCAATCACCTGTCGCAGGTGGAAACTTATCCAAAGATGTCTCCATATTTAATTCTTTACTGTTCGTTATAGATTCTTGTAAAGGTACACATTCTCCAATCTTATTCCATGTTAACCATTTAGAACGTTCGTTTGCATTCATATGGTGAACTTGATCGAGATGGTTTGCCAGTCTTGCAAGATTAGTGCTTTTACATCCGAAGACAGGGCAGTTTCTCCGTGTTCGACCCATGCTTAGTTGTGTATTCAACAAGTCCCTAACTGCATTTGGTAGTTTCCTAGTTTGTCAGTCAGTTTTATTTGATCCGATAAGGCCTGGGGGCCCGTTTGATTAGGAATGTGCCCAAGCTTGTTATGCTCTGCCATTGTTCGTGGCCCGATTAGGCCATAAGTGGCCCGATAAGTGGTCCGGTGGCCCGATACGTGGCCCGATAAGTGGCCCGATGAGTGGCCCAATACGTGGCCCGATACGTGGCCCGGTGGCCCGATGAGTGGCCCGGTGGCCCGATGAGTGGCCCGGTGGCCCGATACGTGGCCCGATACGTGGCCCGGTGGCCCGATACATGGCCCGTTGAGTGGCCCGGTGGCCCGATGAGTGGCCCGGTGGCCCGATACGTGGCCCGATGAGTGGCCCGGTGGCCTGATACGTGGCCCGGTGGCCCGATAATTGGCCCGGTGGCCCGATAAGTGGCCCGGTGGCCCGATAAGTGGCCCGATGAGTGGCCCGGTGGCCCGATAAGTGGCCCGATGGCCCGATAAGTGGCCCGATTGGTTGATTAAGGTTGTAAATGACAACAAAACCCTGTGTTTTATTGTTCTTTCCTTTGTGTTACAATGTTTAAATGTAAAAAACAATGAGCAATAAAACACAGGGTTTTGTTGTCATTTACAACCTTAATCATCCCAATCCCTATTGGGCATGGTTAGGGAAATTTGACTATTCCCCAAAAAATTTGAAATAAAATCAAAAAATTTTTTGAAAAAATTTGATACTCAAAATCACCTATATTACTTAAAAGTTGAAAAAAAAATTGAAAAAAAAAGTTCAAAAAAATTTGAAAAAAATTTGAAAAACAAAATTCTAGTAAAAATCCCCTATATTTAAAGAATTCTAGTCAAAATCCCCTATTGGGCTTGGTTAGGGAAATATGACTATTCACCAAAAAATTTGAAAAAAAAATTTGAAAACAAATTACAGTCAAAATCCCCTATTGGGCATGGTTAGGGAAATTTGACTATTCACCAAAAAATTTGAAAAAAAATCAAAAAATTTTTTGAAAAAATTCGATACTCAAAATCACCTATATTACTCAAAAATTGAAAAAAAATCCAAAAAAAAATTTGAAAAAAAAATTCAAAAAAAATATTCAAAAAAATTGACAAAAATCCTAGTCAAAATCCTCTCTATATAAAAAATTTGTAGTCAAAATCCCCTATTGGGTGTGGTTAGGGAAATTTGACCACTTCCTAGGTAGACATGTATGACTACTCTGTCTATGGAGAGAGTTACTAATGCGCGATCGAGGTACCTTTTTTTGCGTGCTTCTTTCTTAAGAATATAAAATTATTGAATGAGGCCTTAAACTACTGTGATAAAATCCAAGCTTTCTTAAGGCATTAAAATTGCTATATTTATACTTCAGTTTGAAAGGCAAATCATAATGAATGTATAGGTGTTGGCTTGGTGTTCCAGTTTTTATCATGAAAGTCATATTTGCTGTAAGTTTGACATATTCATCTGAGGCAAGAGGAAAGTAGAATATAACTTTATTCTTATTTAATCATTTTAATGGACAATTTATATTATAGGTGTTATAAAATATAATGCAATACTGTGTTTTCATCATTAAAATCACTGTTAAAGGGCATCACAATCAATGACAATCAATGTCAGTTATTTGATCGATTGATATTGATAATCGATGAATATCGATAATGGATGACAATTGATAATCACTTTAAAGCTTGGGCATCGACTGTTCGTCGATTTTCAATATCAATCAATTAATTGGCATCGATTGTCATCGATTGATCAATTGATTTTCCGATCATCGATTTCATCAATTATTCACGTCAGGCTTCTTGTCCCCGAAGAATTGCATAAGAAATGGGTTGCCCCTTAAGAATTCCATGAAAAATTGTTTACCCCTGAAAAATTTTGCATGAAAAGTGTTTACCCTTAAGAATTTCATGAAATCTCTGTTCACCCCTGAAGACCATTTTTCACCCTTATCCCTAAAGAATTCCACTGTTCCTCAACCATGGAGGGTGGGGATGAAGGAAGGGGGTGTAGGTGGGTGTATGGTTCCAGAAAATATCCATACCCCCACCACGAAGTTGAAATTATAATGACAATCAGCATAGAAAAGTGCACGAAGAACAAGTCCAATGTTTTTGTTGCTTTTTGCGTGATTTTCAATACTTATTGTTATTATAATTTCAACCCGTGAGGTACATGTATGTTAACTTTGAGCCTTTGACGTCACTTTATCCCATTCGCAACCAAGCCTTGGAACAAGGTTGATTAATGGCAGCCGTAAATTCTCGGACATAAATGTTAAAATAAAACGACTTCTGATGTTCGTAATGGATTGAAATTTGGCAAGACAATGAGTAAGAAAGTAATCAAAAATTTGATCGCAGTGGCACTTTAATGATCAGAATATATAACGTGCATGTTTCTTTTCCTTAAAGGTTCCACACACTATCCAGACATATGCCCTTGAAATCAACTCCAAGATTGGCCGTGCAAAGGTGCGAGAGGAGTTTATGAGAAATGCTCATGTGCGGGATATCAGAGTGATTGACATGTTGGTCATCAAGGTAAGTGGTGTTGAATGGCAATGTGCATCACAGCTGAAAAGCCACTGTTGTGCTTTAGGTTTAATAGTTTATTGTACAGCTACATTATGTAAGTGCATTATGTTGCAGGTAAAATCCGTTCTCAGGTTGAATCAGTATTCAATCCAGGTTAAATGTGTACCCGGTATTCTATCTAGGTAAGCTAACCCTTACTAACCCTAGTTACGTGTAACTCTAACACAAAGCTTGTGCTAGTGGTGATGGTTAGCCTTGTGTTAGAGTTAACTAGGGTTAGTTAGGGTTAGCTTACCTAGATAGAATACTGGGTACACATTTAACCTAGATTGAATACTGATTCAACCTGAGGACGGATTTTACCTGCAACACATACAGTACTGCTCCCGTGCATTGCAGCATTACACTCGTGCAACATGCGTGTACTTGTAGTACACTCAGTTTACACACATTTGATGCATGCGTAACACACAGTTACGCTCAACTGTGAGTTACAAAATTAATGACACGCAGCAGATGATTACAAGTGTATGAAATTGCATGTAATACATGTCATTACTACACAAAATCCTTCATATAAAGTGTGTGTAATGAGGGCAAAACATTTGCCATACATGTATCATTCACAGACTTTGTGGTGACTCTGTTTCAGCCGTTTGTATTCAGAACCCTTTTCAATTCACTTGAATCTTACATGTACTTTCTGTTTTGAATGTTGATGTACAGCTGTATTTATTTTATAAACACAAGGCGGTAAACAAAATTCTGTGAACGAATCTTTGCTCAATGTATTCCTGTTGTGCTTTTGGGTTATTAATTGCAATACAAGTGTTGTCGTCGATTAATGTGACAAATCTCTTTAATAGACCACACATGTACAGGGAGAACAATTTTAAAGACCTGTGTGCATCTGCAAACTGTATAGGGCCAGTTAAACATAATGATTATTTTATAGTCTTGAGGGAGTCCCAGTTTACTGTATGCTAATTTTAATGATAACCAGAAAAATTGTTGCAGATGGTGACTAAAGCATGTATTAACAAGGAAAAAGATCATCTCAGATACATGTATGCAGCAACCGAAGTAATTGCAATTTGCTGCATAACTCCGATGATCGAGCGTTCTCGATAATAATCTTGACTGCAGTTCACATGAATTTATTTTCACTTGTAAAATTCATAAAGAATTCATAACAGTTACAGTTACAACCAATAAATAGGCAGTATTTGAGTCGCATGTATAAGTTTGTAAACCCCATGAATACAATTCAACTGAGTTGATGAATTATTAAACAGTAGAGTTAACTTTTGATACAAACACCTGCTCAGCTAATTAGTATTCATTAACTTTTCATACAGATCTCTACTCATTGTTCCATTTCACAAGTATGATAAAATATTCGCGTCCGATCTGTATCAGTGCTCAACCTTAGCGGTAGTCCACTAGCCCAGGGCTTGTAAAAGTTGGTTTTGCAGGGCTAATAGAATTTGAGGACCACTAGCCACTGGGCTAGTCGTGTTAGAAGAGGTTTTGAAAAGATAAAGAAAAATTTAATCGGATCGCCAAAGATATAGAAAAAGAAAGAAAGAAAGAAAGAAAGTTTTCTCGCATTGTACGATAGATAACTGATGGCTGACTCCAGCAAAAGACTTCCGGGAAGACTGAATGCTAGTGGGGCTCAGCAGGGATGTAGATTCAGTTTTTAACTGGCGGGAATATGTGACCCTCCACGGGAAAACAGGGATAAAGGTGATAGCACGCTCACAACACGCTTCCACTTTAAAACAAAAGAAATTGGTTTTAGCACGCTTAAAGTGTGTTAAGAGCACACTTCATTAGCAAACTCCCTTGTTTCGTCGGACACACTAAGAACAATAAAGCGTGTATATATGAACAATGCAGTCAAACAAAGTGTGTTAACCTTCGTAAACAAAAGCTAGCGTGCGATAACACTCTAAACATGCGAAATAGCACAACACGCCTAGCGTGCGAGATCTTACGCAAAATTTACTGGTGTGCTGAAAGTTTTCGAAATACAGAGAGAGTACTGAGATTACACGTTGATGTAAACAATTACCTACCGTTTTGTTTAAGTTCAAAATGACCGCATTATTTGACTGTAGCCTGACCTTGTCTAAACTATCGCGATCGGTCGCCGTTGTTGCGATGCAATTTCGAAATAAGGCGAGATTCGGTTTTATTATTAACGCAATTCTCGAACTCAGTGTTTTAGCTGTCTTAATAAGAACGTTGTGCAGTGCGAAGAAGCAGGCGATAAGCTTACTTGGCAATGCGTGTTGTTTAAAAATAACTCACCATTACGTTCCTGCCCCGACTTCGATTTGAAAGAAAACATTGAGCAATAAGATATAATTCGTTTAGATTCTTCTTCTCCAGAATATTTAAAACAAGACGCTGTGGGAGCGTATACTTGGGCGTCGTTGTATTAGCATATTGGAATGTATATATCTTGGAAAATCTGCAGTGCACTGAGTATTGGGATAGTCTTGTATGTCGTTGACTGTTGGTGCACATTTGTAAAGTGGAACACGTGAAGACTTTTAATACATGAAGTGCGGGTGCAAGGATTATATTTAACGCTTGTAGAATTTGGAAAAGCTTAATTGTAATTTGGCCAGGGAAACTGCAAGGAAAACAGAATTCATGGAAGCGCATACATAGTCTGTATTCAGGTTTCAAATTACTCTTCTGACATGCAAATTCCGATACTTTTCCTGACAACTACAACAAACTTAAATGGGCTAAATTTGTTTTCTGCTACGTACCTTTCCCCGCTGTATGACATCGATTATTATATTTAGTTTCATTCAAGATTTATCTTCACAATTGGTAAACATGAAGTTCAGAAATAATTTTACACATGAATTTTGCGTGACTTACGCACTGGCACTTGGGGCCCTTGTAGATAGGAATTTATCCATTTCATCGAGACGTTTATTTAACCCTATTCAGACTGGGCTTTTTTTGGCAATCTGTGACTGGGGGGGGGCTCCTCGGACCCCCCCTTCATATCTCTGGAACCAGTAAGGCTAGGACCATGAAATTTTGACACAATGTTCAACTCCATACAAGGAAATCTCACACCCAGTTTTGACCTGCCACACCCAATTATGACGTCACAATGACGTCATTTTTGGTTTCCGGCGTTTCTTTGATATTTTTCCATCCAGATACTTAAAATATCAAATATAACTGTAAAATCATCCCTTTAATATTAAAACATAATAAATACAAACAAGGACACACTTGTAAGGCGAGAAAAAGCAAAAAAAGGCGATAAAACTATAATTTTGAAATTATTGTCCGCCATCTTGGATCCGCCATCTTGGATCCGCCATCTTGGATTTCCTTTTTTTTTGTTTAAATTAAAATTTAAAAAATATCTAAAAGAGAAAAGGATCAGAATGTATAAAATACGTATCAAACTAATGTCTATGATCCAAACAATGAACTTAGAAGCGTTATTTAATAAATAGTACAAATTTTTTGTCTATGCGTAAAAGAGAGCAAAAATTTACCTACCCCTCCCCCCCAAATATTTGATGTTAAAAATTTTTGATGTCTTTCAAGAACTAGTCCCAAGAAGAAACTATTCTAACAAGAAAATGCACTATAAGTCAAAGAACAAGATCTTAAAATAAAAAATTCACCATATTTTAATATTTTGAAAACCTATGTGTCAAAAACCGGTTGCCATGGCAACATGGTTAATCACACTGACATGTTATGGATACCAAAATGTCCCTAGATAAATTTTAGGAAAAGTCAGAAAATTTCAGCCTCATAGCTATTTCGGTGTAAAAGTTATCACAATTTTTCTGGAGGTGGGGTTCGAAAAGCCCCCCCCCCCCCCCCAGTCTGAATAGGGTTAATACAGACGAGCATTCTCGCTAAAGAATGCCGAGAACATATAACAAGAACAACGTGGCACGAACGGCTCGTACCAGGCCCCTATCGGGCAAACCATATCTAGTGTCCAGGTCCCTATCTTATCACAGCATTCTGCTCTATCTCCCCCGAAGTCTTTAGTGTTCCTCATGCCGTGTATGGGGGACAGTGAAGACTGATAAAATCACATGTGTCAATTTGAAGTAACAAAACAAAACTAGGAAAATAGTGTCACTCGACTGTCTCAAAGTTGTTGTCTTAACTAGTGTTCCTGAGGATATTATTGTTCCAGGAGTCCTTTGGCATTGAAGTCTTGTAGCCGCCGCAGGGCTAAGGCGGGTTTCTTTGGCCGTGCTGTAAGTGTACCCGGGCTCGACAGTGCCGATGGATCTGCGGAAGGGCTGGATGGTGTGTCGTGGGTGGGTGGTGTACTTGGGCTCGCTGGCGCTATTGGCTTCGCAGATGGGAGGGGGGTGTGTGGTGGTTGGGTGGTGGCGGTGATGCACGTCGATTTGGGCCGTGGCTAGTGGTGTCTGGGGCTATCGCTGCTTGGGGTGGACAGCCTGGTTGTTTGGCAGGTGGCGATTGATGTGACAGCTTTGCTTGGGCCGGGATGGTTGCCAACTGCGGGGTGGGAGTCTCTTGGTGTGCTCAGACCATCTCTCGGCAGCTTTCATGTGGCGGTTTCTCAGAGCTTCCTCTCTCGTGGCTAGAGTGTCACTCCAAGTAGGGTGTGGTTGATAGCGGCCAGGCAGAATAGGGATGAAGTCCTTGATGGGTCTTCCGAAGACGCACTGTGCGGGAGACAGCTGCGTATTTGGATCAGGTGTGTTGCGGTATTGGAGGATGGCACGCTGCAGGGAGTCAGTGTCAAGACTGCCATTTGGGGTGGTGTTGTCAGTGATGATCCGTTTGACGGACTTTACGCCGATCTCGGCTCTGCAATTGGAGTGTGGGAATCCCACGGACGACAGACGGTGGTGTACGCCCCACTCCTTCACGAATTGGCGTGTGGCCGTTGCAGTGAATTCAGGGCCGCCATCTGTTGCGATTTCATCAGGGATGCCGAAGGTGGCAAAGGTGCGCCGCAGGCAGTCAATTAGTCCTTAGATCCCTCCCGTGCTTGCTCAATAATTGGCCAGTTGGAGTGGCGATCGACGACAACGAGGTAGTTGACCCCTTTGTGGTAGAAGAAATCAGCACAGACACATTGGAAGGGATATGCTGGGGGTACAGTTGGAGAGGGCGGCGCACGTGGTTGAGAGGGTGCCATGCGGTTACAGTGGTTGCAGGTTTCCCGTAGAGTGATGATGGCTTTCTTCCGGTTGTTTTCCGTTGCTGGTAATGGGATTTCGGTGGGCTTCGGTGGTGGTGTTACCCGACGTGGGCAGGTGCACGGTGAGGTGGTTGCGCTCTCAGGTGCATATGTAGCACTGTCTGGGCGGGGTGTTTCCGTTGCATCGCAGTCTGTGTCTTGCTCAGTTAAGCTACATGTGTGGAGGGTCTCACCCACCGTGGGAAAGTTCTTAGTGATCATACCCAACGCCATGCAGGTCTCTCGGCTGAGGAAGAGTTTGTCCGAGTCACTTGTCACGTACACAATTTGTCGGCTTTCAAGAGTTTTACCGGATGGTGACCTGCCCGAGAACCTGAGGATGACAGCACCCAGGATGTTGATACCATTGTTGTTCACAGCATGCATTTTCATAGTGACAGGGATCAGGTCACTCTCACACAGGCCGAGTCGACGGATGACTTTCATGCTAGCCACGTAGCTTTGGCAGCCTGTGTCGGCCATAGCAGAGAGTTGCGCTTGTATCGGCTGTGATGTGGGGGGGGGGGGGGGGGGGGGGTTGTATCCCAGTGCTGTGTAGTCTTCGGGGTCGGCTGTCGCTGTAAGCATGATGAATGGTTGGGGCTTGGATGGCTGTCGGACCCAACGGTCAGATAGTTGGCTGTAGAGGTGGTGGTCAAGTCAGATGACTCCTCTGCTTGGTTTGTTGCTGTGGCTGGTTGCGGTGCAGAGCGAGTCAAAGATGGCGCTTTCTGTTTCCCTGGTATTGCCACTGGGTGGGGTGAGCTGCTGGGGTCTGGTGAACTTGCCCTTGCTGCGGCATACGTTTGCGAAGTGGTTCTGCCACCCGCACTTGTCGCAGATGGTGCCATAAGCCGGGCAGTCATGTCGTCGTATTCTGGTCGGGGCACTCTTGCCATGGCCCCGCTTGTTGCAATAGGAGCACAGCTCATTGTTGTCTCCATCCTTGTGTTGTTTGAGCTCATCATGTTTAGCACGTCGGTATTGGCTACGTGCAGCATCTGCACCTTGGCTTTGGAACAGGCGGCCGGCGGATCGTTTACCAGCTTCTTTTGCCTCAATAAATTGAAAGACTTCTTCGAGGTTCATGTCTTGATTCCTGTCTCCGAGCAGATCTAGTTGAATCTCACTGTCGGCCAGGCCACGTGTTAAAACATCACGCAAGACGTTTTCTGTGTAATTAACTTCTGTATTGCAACCAGGGCAAGTGACTCGGAACTTGCAAACACCAGCTTGGCCACGGAGACGGGCACCGAAACTGCGGATCGTCTCGTCCCGGTCTTGGCGCATGTTGTGGAGTTGCACTCTGGCAACCATTGTGTTTTCCTCCCGTACAGCAAGTTTCTTAATGGCTTCCATGACTTCCTCGGCAGTGCTGTTGGTGAGGGAGCCGCCCGCATTTCGTGTAAGGTCTTTGCGGAGCTGTTCATCGCAGCATTCGAGTAGCTGGATTACCTTGTCTTTGCCCGTGACGTTGGTTGCCGCGACATAGTCGCCCCAACGGGTTAGAAAATATGACCAATCTTCGCTTGATCCTGCCGCCGAGATTGTTGGGCGTCGTACCTTTTCGAGTTTCGTGTTTGGAGTGACGACTGGTGCTGCAGCGTTGTGTCCTGGAGCAGTGTGTGTGCCTGACGAGTGGACCGATAGCAAAACGGCCGCGAGCCCGTCTTCCACTTAGTCCGTCTCGTAGGTACATTCAGGAAATGGGCACTTGTGTTTCTTGGCCATGGATTCGCCGTATTTCGGTCTGGTTCACTATGGCGGTCTTTCGCTATGGCGAGGAGTGTCTCTGTTCCTGCGTGGAAAAACAAAAATGGCGGTCGATCGATGGTCGTGTTCCGTGTGGCGTAGGACGGGAGAATCCGCTTGTAGTCGGTGTTTCTTTCGCCTATTCAGTCCTTGAAGTGGCGTGTTCTCGGCATAGATAGGAATTTATCCATTTCATCGAGACGTTTATTTAATACAGACGAGCATTCTCGCTAAAGAATGCCGAGAACATATAACAAGAACAACGTGGCACGAACGGCTCGTACCAGGCCCCTATCGGGCAAACCATATCTAGTGTCCAGGTCCCTATCTTATCACAGCATTCTGCTCTACCTTGTTTACATAAAGTGACCTATTTTGGTTTTGTTCGCTTTCTGACTGAAAACTCACTCCATTCGAAATTTTTCCATAGCCGTTCACAGCCAGCCGTTCGTAATTTTTGTTCTGTTTCAGCCGTTCACTCCAAGCCGTTCAAAATAATTCTTTAGGCATTCAAATGAAATTCGGTCTGTTAGCAGATCTCGTTGCCTAGCACGTGATCAAAATCTGCCGTGAAGAAATTGTTCTTTCCTGTTGCACCTTTCTCGATATAGTGCGAAAGTTATTTTATTGTTATATATCTAAAAGAACTAGTCGTTTGAAACTGTATTTTTGTAATGGACGATTTTATATAAGTGACGATTTGTCCGCCCGTTTTAGCGCACGGATGGGAAATTGTCATAAATCGGACTGTTCCATTCTAAAGAATCTAAATAAATAATATTCCATCGATTGAATTGAATTAAAGACTGAATTACAGCTAAAGAGTAAGCGATCAAGATGTCAGAATTTATCTGCCACTAGAATTTAATTTTCGCCGGCGAGCGTATCAAGAAAGCGTTGGAGCTAGCCAGAGACGTCATGTCACCAGTATTCTTCTCGTCGTTACGCTTGACTGAGTTTAACGCACGCGCATTAGAGCCCGATTGCAAATTCTTGCACTACCAAACTGCATTTTACCGCCCAAGTAACAAGTCTTGAATGGTTTAATGCGGAAAGACCTTAGATCTGATTCTGCTAGCTAACACGGCGAATATCAAGAATACCAAAGGTCATAATAACTGCTAATATTAAATTTTTAAGTACATCATGATTTCAACAAGGAAGGTGATCAATTTGTGAAATTTTAGGTCTGTTCATCGTTCGGCGATCGGACGCTTATTTTCTTAGTCGTTTTACTTCTTTCTTTGTCGCAAAATTTCGATATAATTATGGTTGACAAGATCGCAATTTTCTGCCATGTTTAAGTTTGCTCTAGCGTGTTTTAGCGTGCTTCCTTTTTGCTCTAGCGTGTTCTAGTGTGCTAACTCGCACTCTAAGCGTGACAAGCTTTAGCACGCTAATCCAAACAAAAGGTTTAGCGTGTTAACATCTCCAAAACAAAAGCTAGTGTGTCCTTCATTGTTCAACAAATTAAATATGCACATAAAGCGTGTTTTAGGACACACTTAGCGTGCTGTGTTAGCGTGTTGTGAGCGTGCTATCACCTTTATCCCTGTTTTCCCGTGGAGGGTCACATATAGAACTGACAGATGGGTATAAAATAGAAAAATGTAGTCCTTTTAAAGCTGCACTAGGCTTTAACAGCCGGAAAAATGAAGTTCACAGCCGGGTAATTTCCTGGCTCCCGGCTATTATCTACATCCCTGGCCCAGTAACTCACGGACAAGCCGCCATTTGATCAAAATGAAGTGAGCGCGGGGCCCGACCGAAATAAAAGTGTGCGCGGCGTGCGACTGAAAGCTCGAGCCTAAGGCTTGGCTACCAGATGATGCCTGTTTACTAGTAAATTTTAAACCTCACTAGCCCAAGGTCTAGTAAGTTTAAAAGTTAAGGTCGAGCACTGTGTATGGGTGTTTACAACCCCCTGCCTTCGGCTCGCCATTGTAGATGCCCATACAAATATCCCACTTATATTTTATCTACTACATAAACAATCATTATCTTAATGCATGTATACTGGAACAGAATGACACAATTTAGGAAACATGGTATTATTTGAAGGCCAGTTCAGGAAATGTACTCAGTCTTGTTTATATTGTATAATTATATGATTAAGTGTACTAATAACAAAATTCTTGATTGCCATTGGTCGTCCACGTGGCTATTTTTCTTATGTAATTGTCGCGTGGTCATGTGGGTGTCCAATTGCAACTATCTACCGTAATTACAACTTTTTGTAATTGTATAGCAGTAATTGGACACCTACATGTATGTTGTGCGCATTGTCAATCAGGTGCACTTAAATGGATTCTTTTTTTATGTTTCTACTGGTTTCAAACTGACAGAAAAATGTCTGTGATGGTTTTAGTAGGATAATTAAAGTCTACACAGATTTTTTAATCTCAAATTTTGTCATTGATGCAATTAATGAAAGCAATTGCACTTTATACAATTCAGGGGTTGTCATGCTCACAATTTCAAATCATTCTTGTGCTACATGTTCAGCCGATTTGAAATTTCTTACCTGATTACTCCCTGAATTGTACTCCACTCATTTGAATTACTATAACTAATCATGTTCCAAAAATTCTATTTTGTTATTTTTGCTACAGGGTAAAATGGAGCTTGAAGAAACTCATAATTTGTGGAAGCAGAAAACACATGTCATGCGATACTTCAAAGAAACTGAAAATCCAAGAAAAACGGATTTCCTAGCCAAATTTTATGATGGATATGACTAACAGTGATTTTGTTTAACATCTCAAGACAAACATAAATTTTCAACTTAAGTTTACAACTGGTCAGAGTGATTTCAACTGAATTTATGTGTATTTTTGGTTTGTGGGAACTCGAGGCTATCTTTTAAACATGTTATTAAACTTTGAAATAAGCTATGTTAAGTTGATGTAAATAAAAATCTGGACTGTCCATTTCTATACCATGTAGAAAATATCTTTGTCCTTGTTTTGTGAATGGAAAGATGCATAGCACATGTTGGGAAATTGTGTGGCTTCAGAATAATACTCATACTGCCCCCACGGGAGGTTATTGGAAATTCCTAGGCAGAGGCAAAGGGAACCCAAATGCTGTATTAGCTATAACATAAGGTATAAGGTATAATTTATTTACCGTCAGGTACACAGGGAGTGGTTGCCCAATCTCCCGAGCCAGAGGCTCATGATAAAAGTGACTGACTATAAAATACATTTACAAAGTCTAAAAATTCTTAAATCTAAATTAATCGCTATTAAATTTAACTATTTATAAATTTATCTTTTAACAGAAGCAATGTATACACTGAAATGTCGAAAGATCATAGACAGCTTTTGCATTGGCAGCCGGTAAAAATAAGAGTTTAATAAAAATAATAATCATTTAATCATAATCATTTAATAAAAATAATTTATTGTTATTTACCTGTTTTCCTGTGTCTTTTTGAGTCGTTTTGGAAGTTATTTGAATCAGAGTGAAGACCGTTGACCTTGCACGTTTCAAATATTACACGTATCTTGTCTGCCTCTTCATAAATATGATGCGCCAATTACATCTCAAGTTTCCAGTATTATTAACTCAAGTGACATTACCATTAAGTTTTAGCTCTCTTTGGGGGAGAATTTCGGATTTCATTTTAACAGCCATTTAATAATAATGGAAACTTGAGATGTAATAGGCGCGTCAGATTTACATGTACAAAGTGGCAGACAAGATATTTGAAACGTGCAAGGTCAACCGTCTTTGCTCTGATTCAAATCGCTTCCAAAACAACTCAAAAAGACACAGGAACACAGGTGAATAACAATATTTTTATTGATTATGTTATAGCTAATACAGCATTTGGGTTCCCTGTGGCAGAGGAAAAAAAGAATGAAGCAAAATTGCAATTTCCAGAGGGGTGGGGTCTAAACCAAATGACCTTACGTGGGAGGGGTATGGATATTTTTTAGGACAAAACATTTTTATGGTTATGATGGTTTCCATAAATTATTTACTGGAAAAAATGCCCCCTCTCATTCAAGTGCTGCCCTCAAAAACACACTAGCTCTTTATTGGTCACAAAAATAAATTCCTAGAAATAAATTTGGGTTAATGGGGGACCATTCACCCATTTTAAATTCTAAAGTGTTGTTGTTGTTTTCGTGTGCGAGAGATTTTTTTACCAATTAAGCGAAATGGTCATAACAAGTGTACTCAACGAGTACCCACCCTGTGTAGGGGTAGGGGGTTATGCAAGATACCACCTATCTGATGAGTGTAATGGACAATTTTTTGGCCTAAAAATTGGAGATGAGACTTTAATATTCTGTGTGCATGAAGCTGGCATTGCTGGTAAAATGGCACAGGAAGATTTGAACCTTTCTCAGATCAGTTTCTATTCCAGATAAAAGGGGGCTATACCAACAAGATGCCATCTTTGTAGGTGGGGAGAGGGGGTACATAAGGAGACCAGCAGTCTTTGTAAAATGGTGGGTCCTGTCCAAGTACAATAGTATTGAACATTTCCCGAACACTTTTCTAAAAACTACTGAGTTTAAGAAATCTTTTAAGTTGTATTTTCAGAATGGAGTCTTAAATTTTATAAAAGGCTTCTGTTTTTACAAATAATTGCCAAGAATGTGCAATAAAGATCCATAAGGAAGTGAGCATTATCCCATGTGCCACATTTATTTTGCACTCTCTTTGTCATGCATGAACTTTCATGATTTAATGTTGATTAAAGTCTGTGTTGTGTTATCACTATTTTGATGGTACTTTATACTCAATAACCATAACCAGGAGCCCATCACATAACTCAAAGTTTTAACTTTGTAATTTGAATGATACTTTAAAGTGGAACCGTTCAAATTAGTTAGTACTTAGAAAAAACAAATATACACTCCCTCCCCTTGCCCAATCGTCTTACTCAACTTACAACAAAGTTTGATCTGCCCCTGGCCCCCTCCAAAAGCCTCTTTGATTACTGTAAGTAAACACATAGTTTCTTACATGTAGATGATAGTCATGCAGACGGACCTGCACTTGAGAACTTGATTGTACTCAGTACAGAATCTTTTTTTATTTGTTTATTTTTCAATTATTTATGTCAGAGAAAAAGGAAAAGAAAAGAGGAAAGCATTTCAAATAAATTATTGTCCTCGTCCTACCCCTCCCTATCGCCACCCCCACCCCTCCCCACCACACACATTTTTGTGTTATGTCTGGATCCCATTGTTTGCGTTTTGTCTGGCCAGCTGCCAATCCACATGGACGCCATTTTGCCGTGTTTGAGCTCCGTTGCGGTTGAGAGGTAATTTTGTTTTTGTTTTTATTTAAAACTATTCATATCTCGGCATGTTTTGAACTGGACAGTACTAGTTTAAAATTGTTTTTCTCTTTGAGGTTAGCTTAATTTGTTTTGCATAACGGAAAACCTTGGCGACGACATGATAATTTAGCCTTTATTCAAGCTTTTAATTTGTTTGTGAATTAAGCTTACTTCAATTGAATGCCCCACAGATTAAAAGGAAGTGTCCAAAAAATCATGAATATTAATGATGCGAAGCCTTTGTTCTTTTTGTGCATAATTTGGTTGCGAAGCAAAAGCGAGTGTATTGTTTTACAACGCGCCATTTTCTCAACATGAAAACAGACAGTTGACGAATGGTGTTGTTCATAATGAAATAAATGCGATGTACATGTTAGTTCTTTCAATGCTGTGTACTGAAAAAGATTGAGGAAATTACAATTGCAAGAAAACAGTAAGTAAGTAGTTTGTTATTTAATTATTGATGCGTTAAAATAACTGATTTCAATAAGATGATCACGTTAGAGCAAGGCTATCAAATTCTGTTCCATTTGTCACAGCTTGAGAGCTCAATCAAATATTAGAAATCTAGCGATGCGGTAAATTAACAGAACACCTCATATTTAAGCGCTTTGGAATATTTATAAACAATCTTACTATTAATGACTCCAGTTTATTTTATTGTGTTCTATTTTGATAGAACTTGGCAATGAGTGTGTCCTTTGACATGTTTACAGTCTTGCTTTTTGTTACTCTGCCTGACCTTTCTTTATGCTTGATTTCTACATTTAACCATAAATAATAGAAGTTATCTTAGTACTAATTGCTGCTATGTGCTTTGGAGTACAAAGTCTTCTTAAAATTAATTATTGCCAACTTGTGCAATATTAAATTTTCAGTCTGTCGAGACCTTAAGACACTGTAAAACTATGAATGCACTGCATATATAGTGACTTGGGCAAGGTCTTGTGCTTACCTTGTGCAATCCAAACGTCCAGTTTGCATCCATAACTCAACAAAACGCACGCTAAGCATGAACTTCATTCCTTTATAAAAACATATCTTATTGTCTTACTTACTGAACATTTGTACAGCACTGGTTAGATTCTGTAAATAAGGAGAGAGTCCCTGGCCAATTCATGTTGAACCTTTAATTCAAATAGATGTAAGTCAGCTTTGGTGGCAGCCTTCTTCTGATAAACCACGCATTGCACTTTGTGATTGAGTACAGTACATCACAGGGGCCCACACAAACTGTGTGACCGTTGGTATTTTTAAATTTAGAGGAAATGTATGGGTATATTGAAAAGGTTCATATGATTGTAATATACTGGGATAAATATGAGCGAGAAAGGTAAACATCGAATGCAAAACCCTTCAAATCACTAAAGTTTTTTGTTTTCAGCTACAAGGACAACAAAACACAACATTTAAGGAAAGATTGTATTTATTTTGATCGTATATGTTAATATTCATTGTAATATTTTACGTACATGTAATATGAACCTTTTCAATATCCCCATACATTTCCTTTAAATTTAAAAATACAAATGGTCACACAGTTTGTGTGGGCCTCCTGTGACTTACATGCAAATATGTCAGTTATCCATCATTATAGCAAGGGTTATTTTCCTAAAAATGTGAGGATTTGCATGGCTTGTTTTTGACATTAAGCTGCTTTAAAAATTGATGACAAAAGCCACACAACACTGCAGAAAGTACATGTATATTTATCATCAAACCATATCAGGTGGGAAGGAAGTCTTTTGACCTAATTACCCGCCTTTCCCACCCTTGTTGGTGTTTGTGGCTACCATTCCCAGCCAAGCTGTACTACAGGAAGACTGAACTAATTGTTGGACTGATTTTAAAGTTACACAAAATGTATTTTCTAATGATTATTTATCATTTGGAGGTATTAAAGTTAATGACGTATTGGACCCAAGTGGAGGAAGCATGAATGCGACTAAACATGACAATGAACCCAACTAACCAACTGGAACCTACTGAAGAACCACCTCTTGGTGACCAGGAGAGTGACTTTGATGATGATGACAGGCGGGAGTTGATCAGTCATTATGCAAATGAAAAGTACCTCAGTAAATGGGAAGTGGCTGATGATGTCGAGACAGCACAAGAGAAGTCAGACCGCACATTACATGTACATGTACCAAGCAACTCCAAACATGAATTACAGTGAGTCTGCTCAAAATATAGCTTTAATAACAAAATAACATGTATTGATGTTCAAGTAATAGAGCAGTTTTCAATTGAGTATCGAAAGTAATTACACAACTGCTTTGGTTTTGCATTGCTACGTTTTGTGATTGGCTAAAAAAATCTCGCGCCACTTTCTCGACCAATCAGAAGTAAAACCAAAAACCAATCGTGACTTGCTTGCACGCGTTTTCCTGCGCTTGGCGCCGCCGACATGTAATTGCTTCAAGCTCTGATTGGTTCAATGGATTGTTTACGACTGCTGTGATTGGTCGGAGTAATTACTTTGGTTTTAGTTTTACAACACTCAATTGAAAACTGCTCTATTTTAGTCAATGACATTGTGCATTTTATTTTGTGAAAGTTCTTATTTGGTGGGGGGCCCAACGTGAATCAAAGGCTGCTATGAGCCAACTCATGAATATGAAACATTCAACATTAATATTCAATATTAATAAATATTAATATTAATATTAATTAATTATTAATTATTAATAATTATTATATTGATTAGTATTAATTAATATTAATTATATTAATACTAATATTATTTATTAATATTAATATAATATTAATTAATCAATATTATTTAATATTCATTCAACATTCAATATGATGAAACATTCAAACCCTCCCCTCTCGACTTCTTTGGTCCCCATGGTTGAGTCTGATGACCACAACATACATGTATCAAGGGCTCAATGTACACCAACTGTCCCCTCTCCTAGATGTTTTTCTTCACCAACTCCCCACCCCTTGCATCTAACTCCCCTCCCGCCAATGCCTCCAATTACATGTACAGTACCTAGGTAAAGGCTGTTGTTTCAATCCTTGTTAAGAGCCACTATGATACTATGATAGCCTGCAAATACAGTCACCTCACATTGCTCCTGTCAGCTAAAGGTGTTTGCACAAAGATGTGTCTACAATTAACCCTAAACATTTCCATAATTATTTATACTGATAACATGAGTCGCTCGTCGCCAATTAGAATAATATTAAGAAACCAGTCACTATGCAATCATAAATTAGTATATGCACTAAATATATAAGCCCATGATACATTCAGATGATTGTCAACAAACTAAACAATGCACTTGTCTCTGTTTTTGTTGTTGTTGTTGTTGTCGTTTTCAGAGAAAAAGAAACAGACAACAGTAAAACTGAAAGTGATCATTTAGTGGCGACCGTTGACTGTGATGACATGTCACTTGTGTCATACAACAGTATCAGGGATTGTACCCCATCAACTACACCCAGGACTGTTCCAATGCTGCAAAGCCATCCTGGTCAACTCCCTCAGTCTGCTGATCAAGATCTGAAGGTACATGTGTAATGCATCAGTCAATTCTAGCAGTGCTCATGTCCCCCTAGGACAACTCCCAGGCATTAGCATTTTTGTGGAAAAATAATTGGCAAATCCCCCAAAAGTAGTTTGATGGCAAACTAAGTCAACAGAGAAGTTTTTTCCTAAGTTTTCCTCTAGACAAGTGATTGATCAGAACAAGTTTTTGTCAGAAATAGAGATCGAAAACACGAGGATGTCAAGTGATGTCCCATACTCCCATGGTAGACTGATGGTGATGATGATGAACAGCAATAACAAAAGTTACAATAAAATAAAAAAAGAAAGGAAAAGAAAAGAAAAGAAGGAAAAAGAATTAACAAGTGTGACAATCAAATAACTAATATATTTTCACACACTAAGACTTACATGTATGTGGCCACAGCTGAAAGGTTATGACAATTAGTGCCACCAAGGCATGTGTATATATGTATATGGAGGAGGAGGAGAAAAAGAGACTTGTTTAATTAAAGTATTACATGGTGTGAATATCAGGAAGGTTCCTTTTTCGCATTAAGGAGTTTTCAGCTTTAGATTCTAGTTCATAAGTGATAGATAAAATATGAGCGGGAGATCTGTATGGGTATTTACAATGGCGAGCCGAAGGCGAGCCATTGTAAATCCCATACAGATCGGACGCGAATATTTTATCTGACTTATGAAATGAAACAATGAGTAGAGATCTGTATGAAAAGTTAATGCATACTAATTAGCTCAGCAGAGATCTGTATCAAAAGTTAATGCATACTAATTACCTCAGCAGAGATCTGTATCAAAAGTTAATGCTACTGTTTAATAATTCATCAACTCAGTTGATCTGTATTGGGGTTTACAAACCTTCATTAAACATTCATTTCTTTTGTATTTTCCTTATAAATTATTAATGAATTTTATAATTAAATTTAAGGTGACACAAGAAGGCGTCCAACTCAGGTCTATATAGTTTCTTTGTATTTACGTAACCAAATATAATGTCTTGCTAGAAGAAGCAAGAAATTAATTTGGTGGTGACACTTTGACGAGTCCAGTCTCAGGCCAAGCGCTACGGCGCTTTTTAAGGAAAACATTTTCTTGATTATTCTATGGTACAGCATCCATCTCTCAAGGTTATCCCAAATGGAGGATGTCTTTATACATGTCCAGAAAAGACGGTACAGACTATCTGATTCTTCATGGCAAAAGGAACACATTGAGTTATCGTTTATACCTATTTTAGTTAAGAAATCGTTTGTTGGTAGTCGCCTGTATAATAGTTTAAATTGAAACTCTCTTAGTCTTACACTTTTAGAGTATTTGAAAGCTAGTTGGTAGGCCTGTTTCCAGTTAACATTCTCATCATTTTCATCAGTACAGCAGGGATGTTGATTCAGTTTTTAACTGGCGGGAATATAGAACTGACAGACGGGTAAAAAAATAGAAAAATGTAGTCCTTTTAAAGCTGCACTAGGCTTTAATAGCCAGAGAAATGAAGTTCACAGCCGGGTAATTTCCCCGGCTCCTGGCTATTATCTACATCCTTGGTACAGTTGTTCAGCCATTTTTGCTGGTTATGTGTTGGTGCGCTGCTTTTTAGACTAATGTGTTTGTTATATGCTAGTTTAGTTACTTTCCGAGTTTTGGATATTTTTGTTGAGAAACTTTCGTGGTTAGAGCTAATTTGTAACGAGCTGTCCTTGCACTTTTGCCAGGCAGATTTCAGTACCGATATTACTCCATAATATATCAGAGGGTTAACTTTTATGTTGTAGTTGTTCTGAAATTCATTTAATGTGAGGTAAGTTTTATCTGCCCTTCTCAAGTGGTTTATTTTGGATATTCCTTTAGAAAATCGAAGTTAACTTCTGACTAAATTTGTAAAATCTCTAAAGAAAGTATCTGTTACTTTGATGTACTTTGTGGTGTCTTTTCTGTCGAGATTACCAGTGCGTATTATGTTGCCTCCATATCTTTTAAGTTCTAAGTCAATGAAAATTTTCCATTTCCCGTGGTTTTCTGAATCCAGCTATTTGCTTATCCACGCGACCTTTAACGACTTATTGAAAGCTGACTTATCGACCATTTTTAGACCCCCATTTGTATAGTCGTTTATTATTATGTTACGTTTGATCTTATCCCCTTTAGAGTTCCATAAAAAAAAACGAATAAAAAAAGTTTGTTAACCTCTTTGACAACCTTCTCGTTCGTATGCAGAGAGGGTAAAACGTAAACCAATTGAGAAGCCACTAGGCTCTTTAGAACTGTGATTTGCCCTAGAAGAGTAAGCCTACGGTATTTCCAGGAGCTCAAAATATTACGGACGTTTTCCAATTTTTCATCATGCTGGTAGACTGATGCCTGATCCCCGGGAATTTGAACGTGAGCAAATGCCCGACTAATACCTGTGGGATGGGGGATGGGCACTGCTGGATTCGACTGCATAAAAGTATAAACTGTTAAGCTGTCAAAAAGGACCTGGGGCAGGATATCCCCCTCCCCCGAGCTATTACAGTTCTGAGCTCCAGCTACTAGACAGACTGAAGATGAGTTTAATGAGCTGTAAGAAGGTCTCATTGAGATGGCAGATCCAGCTAAAAAGATCAGTAATAATATCATTTATCACTAAACTGACTAACTTTTGGATGGGCCCAAACTGAGTCCTGATGCAAAGGGTTTGCCTTTTTTTTTTCTTTCTACACCAAGGGACATTTGGAAAGCTTGTCCGTCCCCCACCTTGGGGGATTTGCTTATATTTTGTCACAAAATGCAAATGCGTAAAGGGCTGTCATGGACTTGAATGATACATTATCATATCAGCTTGCTATGGTGCAATTAGACAGTATAACAGCAAATGAAGAACTCAAATGAAGAATGATCCTCGCAGTTGTGAACGCAATTTAAGCAATTGCGAAAAGAAGCCTGAAAAAATTCAGGACTTCAACGGGGTTCGAACCCATGACCTCGCGATACCGGTGCGATGCTCTACCAACTGAGCTATGAAGCCACTGACGTTGGGAGCAGGTCAATTGTAGGTTCATATGTTCCCGTGAAAGGAGTGAATGTAAAATGATATATATGAAATAAATCATATATGAACTGCGGAAATGAGATCAAATGAAGAATGATCCTCGCAGTTGTGAACGCAATTTAAGCAATTGCGAAAAGAAGCCTGAAAAAATTCAGGACTTCAACGGGGTTCGAACCCATGACCTCGCATAATAATAGCAGTTGTCTGTTTAACGTTCAATTGAGTACAGTTGTACCATAAACACCTGTAAAATGTGTGACCTCATTGTTGGTTGCCCATATCTAACAGGTCTTTGGCCATTCTTTGCAGCTTTGGCAAGGCTATGGAGGCAACATATACTTTGATGCTGTCAAATGCCAGTCAATGAGAATCAACAGTGCCAGAAAACCAGGAAACACGAGGAAAGGAGACATTGCCAAGAGATGGAAATCCAAGTCTTGCTATCCTTTGAACAGGAGAGAGGAGCAGCAGGCTCACATGACATGCATTCTGAGCACACCCGGGGATGCCCCAACCACATCAATTCACAGTTTGGGCAGTCTACGGATGAAGTCATGCAGGGAGAAAAAATGCTGGACAGCAAGCTGCAGACACAAGGACACAAATAGACCTTTGCCAGGAAATATCTGTAAGGGCTTAAGCGAAAAACTGCTAACAGAAACATTTCAGAAGTTCCAGGAGAACCATGGCTACTGCTTATCGAAAGAACCTTTGACTGTTTCTGGTGGACAAGTTAGAGATTTGGTGTTAGATCCCATAGACAAAGTGAAACAGTTTAACATGCAGAATGGATTTCCTGCACTGCTTACTGACAGCTCATTTTTCTCGCATCAAGGTGCCAAGAAAAGTTCATCTGTTGTTTCAGTTGACACTGATCCTTTTATAAAACTTCCTCTTTTGGGAAAACATGGAGGAAAACAGAATACAAGCAACGCTGATGCTGGAGGTTCAGACGATAGTAATAAGCCAGCCAATGAACCTCGACCAGTGTTCATAATTCCTTTTGGTGCATTCGATGACCCAGTGGATGGTGACTCTGATTTGAAAAGAAAAATGCCGGACAAGAAGGAGAAAGTGTCTTCTAGGAACTCTGGGGATGGAGCAGATGAATCATTAGGGAACATAAAAGAAATCAGTAAACAGTCAGAAGGGCTTGAAAGTAGCTTGGCCATTTCTTCGAATGATAATAGCAATAATAACAATTTAGAAACTGCTATCTGTAGAGATGAGGACAATGATGGTATTGCAAAACATGAAGTAACTATAACAAGTTCAGTGGGCCATGGAAAGCCTTTGAGACGAGGCGTACCTGACTTTCATTTAAAGAGAGAAATTAGTAACCTTTCTCTGAGTAATTATTTAAGGGCAGTTCCGACTCGGGGATCGAAGGAACAAAAGAGACTGACCTCTCCTCATCAGTCAGCTGCAATGCCAAAGATGAGCTATACCAAAAGGTCTCGTGCCTTGCCAACATTTTACATGGTGAATAACTCCCTGCATCGTGTTCATCACTCGGGGTTTAACCAGAGGATGAATGGCTCTCACGTTTACGGAGGGTATTTCCCAACCACTGGCAGAAAGGAATCCGAATTATTTTACGCCGAAATAAGCACCTGTCCTGAAGAACAGAACTCGGGCAACAGTGACAGCAGTACTCAAGACTCATCTCGAAGGACAAAAAGCTCGGTCAGTAACAGAACCGGTTCAAACTCACCAAGGCTTCCAAAGCACGCCCTTCTCAAGACCACTTATGTATCAAGAAACTCCTTTACACGTCAAAGTGCTGAACGGTCACCAAGAAGTAACGAGACACTAGGCAATGCTGGTAACAAGCTGCTTCCAGTGACAGGCTTACAAATCTCCAGGTTTAATGGCATTCATGATAGATAATATGAAGAAATTTATTTTTGGTTTTATCGTTTAAAAGATCTTATAAGTCCCGGACGTTCCTTTACATTCCTGTAGGCGAATATTTGTTTACGATTTTTGCTTCATTAGCATAATGCGCCTCATTTTTTAATCGGGCTGCAAAACAATCGACTCTGAATATTGAAAGGGCATAGCACAATTAGCTTGATCTGGAAATTTGAGCCCGATATACTACAGTAGATGCTCTTTGCGCAACTCGAAATTTTACGAAGAATGTATGGCTCATTAGCGCTTTTGCCACCCAACAATTTTGCAGTTTTGGAGAGTTGATATTTTCTTAAATACTACATGCAAAGAGCTAAAAATTGGGTATATTGTACAAGCTCTTTCGACTTTTAAAGTCAATTCGTATTTAGCACGATGCCTTCTTTACGTAATTTGTATGCTTATGAGAAAAAAAAATTAAACATTGACGTCAACAGATATTCGCCTATAGTATGTAATGGACTGGGGCAAAGAGAAAGACATCCGTTGTTCTAAATACAGTCAAAGCCCCCGTAAGCAGACACCCTTGGGAAGTAGAAAAAGGTGTCCGTAACTGGAGCTGGTCGCTTACAAGAATGTGTGAAGTAAAAAGTTTGTTTTAGCTAAAGTTCAAACGGGGTTTCGTAAATGTGGCCGTAAGTATTGCTGTCGGCCTGCGAGAGTGTTTGCTCATATAGCTTCGACTGTATACACTGTAAATCACCACTGACCAGAGATGGTAATCTGGCCATTCTCGAGTTGCAATTACATGTATCCTCTTTTTCAAAACCAAGGCTTTCTTATGGGTAATAGGTTTGTTGTTTCGTAATAAAGATCTTGCACTTATGCCTCGCTTTAAACAGAGGAATTGATAGGCAGCTTCAATTGATTTTTACTTTCAAAGTTCTTTGGCGTGATAATTACATGTAGTTTGCTAGTCCTGGATGTTTGTGGAATTTGTTGCAAGGATGGAATTTACTTTTAACAGTTAGAAACAAACAAATAGGAGTCCTATATCGTGCGAATTCCGTAAAGGAAAGCTAACTTCCAAATTGGTGCTGACTTATTAATTACAATTGTAACATGTATAATTGTACATTTGTACTGTAAAATACAAAAAAATAGTAACATGTATAAATATGTAAAGTATAGTATTAATATATGAGACCAATAAAGATTTACTGAAGTATTGTATCGCATATGTCACGTGTATTCCTTACGCGAGCCGAGGGATTCTTGGGCGTGGAGCCGTAAAACTATGAAGAACTACGCAGTTGAATCTCTTGTAAATGATTGCCTACTGCACCAGGAATGGTTCTCAGTCTCGCGACATCCTAAATGCACTGTGTTTGACCGAGAACCGATGCAAACAAATTTGTTTATATTCTTGAAACCATTTCAGCCCCATAGTTAAACCTGGTTAAAACTTTTGAGACTGCATCAAAACATATAGAAGAAGCTAAAGCTTTATGAGATGATTCGTCAATCGTAACTTCGGATAACGTTTACAAATACGGATAATTACTTCATCAATTAGTAATACTGTAGTAATTGGACTGAGTGGAGTACAATTCAGGGAGTAATCGGGCAAGTAATTTCAAATCGGCCGAGCGCGTAGCGCGAGGACGATTTGAAATTACGAGCACGATTACCCCTGAATTGTACGACACGAAGTTCAATTACTAATTAATCGCATCAATAACCAAATTCGAGATTAAAAAGTCTATGTCGACTCTTTTGTACTAAAAACGTCTAGGATATTTTCTATCAGTTTGAAAGTAGAAGGAAAACAGCAAAGAAGAACCCATTCAAGTGCAACTGATTGACGCGCGCGCAACGTAGGTGTCCAATTACAGCTATCCAATTACAAAAAAGTTGTAATTGGACAGCCACATGACCGCGCGCCAATTACGTGAGAAATAGGCGCTCGGATGACCAATCACAATCGTGAATTTTGTTATTGATACGATTAGTTTAATTATAGTACCGCTGGTTTATCCATTTTCAACATAAGTTCATGCAGTTATTCAAATAGAATGGTAG